>WWET01000583.1:182558-197181 GCA_011038615.1 Limnodynastes dumerilii
GGGGGTAATGTGAGGTTATAGCATGCGGGGTGGGGGTAATGTGAGGTTATGGAATGCGGGGTGGGGGTAATGTGTGGTTATAGCATGTGGGGGTTGAGTGTAATGGTAATATTATGTGGGCACAGTGGGGGTGTAGTGTGTGGGTAGAGTATATGTACTGTATCTGTAGGACTGTGTATATGTAGAAGCAAAGTAAAAAAATAAAATAAAAAAAAAAGAATAAAACAGTAAAAATGTAATTTCCAAGGTTTTTCAGAGGGGGGGAGGGTGGTCTGTGTCCGTGAATTTCTTGTTAAAAAGATGGTAACCCTAGAATTCACTTTTCCCTAAAAGTGCTTTGCGTATGCGCCGGATGACATCACAGACGCGCTGTTTACGATGTGTCTGCCAGAAGACGCCAGCCATTGTAGAGCTAGGAGAGTCGGCAAGTGAGAAGTCAGAAGAGCGCCGCGGAGGATGAAGGAAAGTGGGACACAAAGGTAAGTAAAAAGGAGAGAGGCTGGAGAAACATGGTGGTGAATACTGAGGGGAGCTGCAGGCACATGATGGAGAATACTGAGGGGGGTTGGAGGCACATGATGGGAGATACAGATGGACAACACAGGGACCGCCCCTATGCTTTTTACTTTTCTCCCTGAAATGATTTTTCAAAAGTAGGCAACCATGATTATACATAGTGCATAATAGTTTATTCCAATAACATTTATATGTCACTAAGAACTATATATGTATGTACAAGCTAGGTGTGAAGGAAAAATCTGACACATACCAGATTTACTAAGCTGCAGGAAAGGCAAAGTGGAGATGTTTCCCATAGCAACCACTCAGATTCTAGCTGACATTCTCTAGGATGTAAAAGGAAAGTGAGAGCTAGAATCTAATTGGTTGCTATGGGCAACATCTCCACTTTTCCATTCCTGCAGCTTAGTAAATCTAGCCCTTAGACTCATAATAAAAGTATCTATGTTTTAAAAACAAAAGGACCTATGAAAATTACTGTAACATTAGCATTAGTGTTATCTATTATCATATTTATCTTACCTCATGACCATCTGACAATTGCCAAATAATTTAAGAGACAGGGGGCCTGATCCAGACCTACGCTCGTGTGCATAGCGTATTAATGCCAGCGTACCTATGACGCATGGCAATAGGCACTCCCCTTGCTCCTACTTAGTTTTGCTTTCATACGCTCGGCAAACCCTGTTCGTAACCGCGGGCGTCCATATGGTTATTGCATAGTTACGACGCTTAGCACGCTATACTGTACAATTTAAATGCCTCACCCCCACCCTTCGTAAGGCAGGCATGCCCCCTCCAGTGTTAATACGAAGCTAATACGCCCACGGCTCATATGCTGAGAATTTCTCAGCGTAAAATCTGTCCTGCGCATACGCAGTTAATACAAAAAGACGTTCTTACGCTTAAGATCGGCGTAAAAACACACACGAGCATAGGTCTGGAACAGGCCCAGGGAGTGTAACAGCAAGAAAGGAAACAGAGGCCTTCCAAATACCACACATACCATACCCAGTGGCAAATCTAGGATTTTTAAAGGAGGATTTCCAGTATGTAAAAAGTATGGGGTGTATTAGGGGCTTGGATTGAACATGGAACATTCCAGGAACGGACTTGTATTAAAAATCAGCCCTGGCATTTAAAGCACACAATTTGACCTGCTGTGGTTCTGACTTGCATGGCTGTATTAGTTGACGCGACCACTGAAACAAATATTCAGCTAAGGACACTGCCGCATCATTGATTTGCAAGATAAAGAAAACAAAATGGAAGGTCTACAAGCTGAATTGCAATGGTCGGTAAGGCTGAATAGCTAGCTGGAACACAGACTGGAAGACAGGCTGGATTGCAAATGCTAGAGTCTCACAAGGAAAACTACAGGAACCAGACAAAGTACTGAACATACTAGTTGCAATGGCACTGCTGGAAAAGTGCCAGCAGTTTAAATAGACTGTATGTGATTGCAATTGATTACTGGTGTCAGGTGATCAGGAAAAGCAACATCCGGTTGGTCAGAATGCGCCATGTGACTAATTTTTCAATATCAGCCCTCATGGACCAGTAGATGCTGGCGTTTAATACCCAAGGGAGATTAAGACATGGATAAGGACAGGTAACAACAGAGGACTACCCACAGGGACTGACTGAGACTGGGACCATGATTTGTCACCAACAAAGTTCCTCGGTTGGTGACAAATCATACCAAATAATTTGAAAATGCATGTCAATTTTTTTTAAATAGTTTTGTTTTACTAATTATCAAAATCCAACAATTTATTATTAAAAATGTTCAAATTGTTTGGTGTGCAGTCTCATGAATGGGTAGTTGTATATTAATAATGTGCAGTTTTGAATCTTCCACTATATATTATATACATATATGGTATGTATTAGAGATGAGCGGTTTGGATTCTGTGAAATCCGCCATATCCGAATTTTGAGTTTCCAAGTCGAACTGAGCCATGCCTCGGTTCCTTCTGTAGATGCATGTCTGTTTCACCAGCACAGGATGTGAGGTCAGAGGTTGTGTGGGGTTTCACTTCCTGTCTGGTGACTGTGCAGTTCAGTTTGTTACCAGAGTCTGAGGAGTAAAGACCTGTTGTTTTACAGCACCAAAAGTGTCGTCCTTCTTGTTTCACACACACTTTTACATGGTGTCAGAAGTGGGATACTGACATGGCTCAAGGTCTGAGGAGAATAAACCCACTTGTGTTTGATGAAAATGTGGCTGACAACTGGCTGCGATTTAAAAGAGAATGGTGTGTCTACTCCAAGAAAGTCCAGGCATATACGCTGCTGAACATTGCAGGTACTGATGCTGTGGACAAAGCAGCTGCATTTGTGTACACTGATGGGGAAGACAGAGAGGATCCTGACATCCTGATTGCAAAGTTTGAAAAAATCTGCCTGCCTGTAAAGAACGTAATCATGGACAGGCACACTTTCAACACTACAAATCAAAAGGGAGATGAATCCATACAGTCCTATTTATCCACATTGCGATTGCTGGCAAAGAGGTACGACTTTGGCGTTCTCACAGATGAGCTCATATGTGACAGAATAGTATGTGGAATACGCAGTGACAAGGTACGTGCACAGCTACTCTGGGAAAAAGAGCTCACATTAGAGACTGCCATTAATATTTGCATGCTCAATGAACAGTCTGAAAAAGGGCACCAGGGAATTGAGAAATGACGGCGAGGTGTGTGTCATGGCCCCCATTTCGCGCCAATCTACCCTATGCAGTAACTGCGCTTTACAGCACTGTTCTGATCGACAACATTGTCCCGCATACGACAAATGGTGTAATTCTTGTGGGAAATGGAACCATTTTGCTAGGTGTTGCTGGTCCAAGAATTTAAACCCCTTAAAACGACAGCCGGAGCCACAGTACAGCCGCTCGTCACGGCGAGTCAACCAGGTTGAACTGAGCAAGAGTTGGAATCTGTCCGCACAATAGTTTGTGATAGTGTGGATCACATTGCTGACAGATGTGAAATATTCATCAAATTATGAGTACAGCGCACAAAAAACATGGCCAGAGTCAAAATAGATTTGGAAGCAAAGTGTAACATCATGTCCAAGACACAGCTACAAGAATTAGACCCCACGGTACAGATAAACCACCATGATAAAATTAACCTGGTGGCCTATGGTGGTGAGATCATCAGAACTCTGGGCACTGCTAAGCTAAACTTCACGCGTGCTGAACTGTTGTTCCATATTGTGAATCACAGCGGTAAACCATTGCTGGGTTTGCCTGTCAGCATCAAGTTAGGTCTGCTGAAATTGGGGCCTGAGGTACACGCAGTCCAGATAGATGTTCCGGAAATAAAAAAGTTTCAGGACTTATTTGACTAGTGCTTTAGGGAAGTTTCCAGTGGTGTATCACATGAGACTTGATGAATCCATAACACCATCTGTCTGTGCCCCTAGGCGGGTGCCTGTCACAATGAAAGACAGAGTCATTAGGGAGCTACACAGAATGACTCATCTAGGTGTCATTGCCCCCATAGAAGAAGCAACACAATGGGTGTCAGCAATGGTGGCTGTGTCAAAGAAAGATGGAACTGTGCGTCTCTGTATTGATCCGAGCAACCTTGCCTCCAGTCCGGTCCAGCAACCTTGCCTCCAGTCCGGTCCAGCAACCTTGCCTCCAGTCCGGTCCAGCAACCTTGCCTCCAGTCCGGTCCAGCAACCTTGCCTCCAGTCCGGTCCAGCAACCTTGCCTCCAGTCCGGTCCAGCAACCTTGCCTCCAGTCCGGTCCAGCAACCTTGCCTCCAGTCCGGTCCAGCAACCTTGCCTCCAGTCCGGTCCAGCAACCTTGCCTCCAGTCCGGTCCAGCAACCTTGCCTCCAGTCCGGTCCAGCAACCTTGCCTCCAGTCCGGTCCAGCAACCTTGCCTCCAGTCCGGTCCAGCAACCTTGCCTCCAGTCCGGTCCAGCAACCTTGCCTCCAGTCCGGTCCAGCAACCTTGCCTCCAGTCCGGTCCAGCAACCTTGCCTCCAGTCCGGTCCAGCAACCTTGCCTCCAGTCCGGTCCAGCAACCTTGCCTCCAGTCCGGTCCAGCAACCTTGCCTCCAGTCCGGTCCAGCAACCTTGCCTCCAGTCCGGTCCAGCAACCTTGCCTCCAGTCCGGTCCAGCAACCTTGCCTCCAGTCCGGTCCAGCAACCTTGCCTCCAGTCCGGTCCAGCAACCTTGCCTCCAGTCCGGTCCAGCAACCTTGCCTCCAGTCCGGTCCAGCAACCTTGCCTCCAGTCCGGTCCAGCAACCTTGCCTCCAGTCCGGTCCAGCAACCTTGCCTCCAGTCCGGTCCAGCAACCTTGCCTCCAGTCCGGTCCAGCAACCTTGCCTCCAGTCCGGTCCAGCAACCTTGCCTCCAGTCCGGTCCAGCAACCTTGCCTCCAGTCCGGTCCAGCAACCTTGCCTCCAGTCCGGTCCAGCAACCTTGCCTCCAGTCCGGTCCAGCAACCTTGCCTCCAGTCCGGTCCAGCAACCTTGCCTCCAGTCCGGTCCAGCAACCTTGCCTCCAGTCCGGTCCAGCAACCTTGCCTCCAGTCCGGTCCAGCAACCTTGCCTCCAGTCCGGTCCAGCAACCTTGCCTCCAGTCCGGTCCAGCAACCTTGCCTCCAGTCCGGTCCAGCAACCTTGCCTCCAGTCCGGTCCAGCAACCTTGCCTCCAGTCCGGTCCAGCAACCTTGCCTCCAGTCCGGTCCAGCAACCTTGCCTCCAGTCCGGTCCAGCAACCTTGCCTCCAGTCCGGTCCAGCAACCTTGCCTCCAGTCCGGTCCAGCAACCTTGCCTCCAGTCCGGTCCAGCAACCTTGCCTCCAGTCCGGTCCAGCAACCTTGCCTCCAGTCCGGTCCAGCAACCTTGCCTCCAGTCCGGTCCAGCAACCTTGCCTCCAGTCCGGTCCAGCAACCTTGCCTCCAGTCCGGTCCAGCAACCTTGCCTCCAGTCCGGTCCAGCAACCTTGCCTCCAGTCCGGTCCAGCAACCTTGCCTCCAGTCCGGTCCAGCAACCTTGCCTCCAGTCCGGTCCAGCAACCTTGCCTCCAGTCCGGTCCAGCAACCTTGCCTCCAGTCCGGTCCAGCAACCTTGCCTCCAGTCCGGTCCAGCAACCTTGCCTCCAGTCCGGTCCAGCAACCTTGCCTCCAGTCCGGTCCAGCAACCTTGCCTCCAGTCCGGTCCAGCAACCTTGCCTCCAGTCCGGTCCAGCAACCTTGCCTCCAGTCCGGTCCAGCAACCTTGCCTCCAGTCCGGTCCAGCAACCTTGCCTCCAGTCCGGTCCAGCAACCTTGCCTCCAGTCCGGTCCAGCAACCTTGCCTCCAGTCCGGTCCAGCAACCTTGCCTCCAGTCCGGTCCAGCAACCTTGCCTCCAGTCCGGTCCAGCAACCTTGCCTCCAGTCCGGTCCAGCAACCTTGCCTCCAGTCCGGTCCAGCAACCTTGCCTCCAGTCCGGTCCAGCAACCTTGCCTCCAGTCCGGTCCAGCAACCTTGCCTCCAGTCCGGTCCAGCAACCTTGCCTCCAGTCCGGTCCAGCAACCTTGCCTCCAGTCCGGTCCAGCAACCTTGCCTCCAGTCCGGTCCAGCAACCTTGCCTCCAGTCCGGTCCAGCAACCTTGCCTCCAGTCCGGTCCAGCAACCTTGCCTCCAGTCCGGTCCAGCAACCTTGCCTCCAGTCCGGTCCAGCAACCTTGCCTCCAGTCCGGTCCAGCAACCTTGCCTCCAGTCCGGTCCAGCAACCTTGCCTCCAGTCCGGTCCAGCAACCTTGCCTCCAGTCCGGTCCAGCAACCTTGCCTCCAGTCCGGTCCAGCAACCTTGCCTCCAGTCCGGTCCAGCAACCTTGCCTCCAGTCCGGTCCAGCAACCTTGCCTCCAGTCCGGTCCAGCAACCTTGCCTCCAGTCCGGTCCAGCAACCTTGCCTCCAGTCCGGTCCAGCAACCTTGCCTCCAGTCCGGTCCAGCAACCTTGCCTCCAGTCCGGTCCAGCAACCTTGCCTCCAGTCCGGTCCAGCAACCTTGCCTCCAGTCCGGTCCAGCAACCTTGCCTCCAGTCCGGTCCAGCAACCTTGCCTCCAGTCCGGTCCAGCAACCTTGCCTCCAGTCCGGTCCAGCAACCTTGCCTCCAGTCCGGTCCAGCAACCTTGCCTCCAGTCCGGTCCAGCAACCTTGCCTCCAGTCCGGTCCAGCAACCTTGCCTCCAGTCCGGTCCAGCAACCTTGCCTCCAGTCCGGTCCAGCAACCTTGCCTCCAGTCCGGTCCAGCAACCTTGCCTCCAGTCCGGTCCAGCAACCTTGCCTCCAGTCCGGTCCAGCAACCTTGCCTCCAGTCCGGTCCAGCAACCTTGCCTCCAGTCCGGTCCAGCAACCTTGCCTCCAGTCCGGTCCAGCAACCTTGCCTCCAGTCCGGTCCAGCAACCTTGCCTCCAGTCCGGTCCAGCAACCTTGCCTCCAGTCCGGTCCAGCAACCTTGCCTCCAGTCCGGTCCAGCAACCTTGCCTCCAGTCCGGTCCAGCAACCTTGCCTCCAGTCCGGTCCAGCAACCTTGCCTCCAGTCCGGTCCAGCAACCTTGCCTCCAGTCCGGTCCAGCAACCTTGCCTCCAGTCCGGTCCAGCAACCTTGCCTCCAGTCCGGTCCAGCAACCTTGCCTCCAGTCCGGTCCAGCAACCTTGCCTCCAGTCCGGTCCAGCAACCTTGCCTCCAGTCCGGTCCAGCAACCTTGCCTCCAGTCCGGTCCAGCAACCTTGCCTCCAGTCCGGTCCAGCAACCTTGCCTCCAGTCCGGTCCAGCAACCTTGCCTCCAGTCCGGTCCAGCAACCTTGCCTCCAGTCCGGTCCAGCAACCTTGCCTCCAGTCCGGTCCAGCAACCTTGCCTCCAGTCCGGTCCAGCAACCTTGCCTCCAGTCCGGTCCAGCAACCTTGCCTCCAGTCCGGTCCAGCAACCTTGCCTCCAGTCCGGTCCAGCAACCTTGCCTCCAGTCCGGTCCAGCAACCTTGCCTCCAGTCCGGTCCAGCAACCTTGCCTCCAGTCCGGTCCAGCAACCTTGCCTCCAGTCCGGTCCAGCAACCTTGCCTCCAGTCCGGTCCAGCAACCTTGCCTCCAGTCCGGTCCAGCAACCTTGCCTCCAGTCCGGTCCAGCAACCTTGCCTCCAGTCCGGTCCAGCAACCTTGCCTCCAGTCCGGTCCAGCAACCTTGCCTCCAGTCCGGTCCAGCAACCTTGCCTCCAGTCCGGTCCAGCAACCTTGCCTCCAGTCCGGTCCAGCAACCTTGCCTCCAGTCCGGTCCAGCAACCTTGCCTCCAGTCCGGTCCAGCAACCTTGCCTCCAGTCCGGTCCAGCAACCTTGCCTCCAGTCCGGTCCAGCAACCTTGCCTCCAGTCCGGTCCAGCAACCTTGCCTCCAGTCCGGTCCAGCAACCTTGCCTCCAGTCCGGTCCAGCAACCTTGCCTCCAGTCCGGTCCAGCAACCTTGCCTCCAGTCCGGTCCAGCAACCTTGCCTCCAGTCCGGTCCAGCAACCTTGCCTCCAGTCCGGTCCAGCAACCTTGCCTCCAGTCCGGTCCAGCAACCTTGCCTCCAGTCCGGTCCAGCAACCTTGCCTCCAGTCCGGTCCAGCAACCTTGCCTCCAGTCCGGTCCAGCAACCTTGCCTCCAGTCCGGTCCAGCAACCTTGCCTCCAGTCCGGTCCAGCAACCTTGCCTCCAGTCCGGTCCAGCAACCTTGCCTCCAGTCCGGTCCAGCAACCTTGCCTCCAGTCCGGTCCAGCAACCTTGCCTCCAGTCCGGTCCAGCAACCTTGCCTCCAGTCCGGTCCAGCAACCTTGCCTCCAGTCCGGTCCAGCAACCTTGCCTCCAGTCCGGTCCAGCAACCTTGCCTCCAGTCCGGTCCAGCAACCTTGCCTCCAGTCCGGTCCAGCAACCTTGCCTCCAGTCCGGTCCAGCAACCTTGCCTCCAGTCCGGTCCAGCAACCTTGCCTCCAGTCCGGTCCAGCAACCTTGCCTCCAGTCCGGTCCAGCAACCTTGCCTCCAGTCCGGTCCAGCAACCTTGCCTCCAGTCCGGTCCAGCAACCTTGCCTCCAGTCCGGTCCAGCAACCTTGCCTCCAGTCCGGTCCAGCAACCTTGCCTCCAGTCCGGTCCAGCAACCTTGCCTCCAGTCCGGTCCAGCAACCTTGCCTCCAGTCCGGTCCAGCAACCTTGCCTCCAGTCCGGTCCAGCAACCTTGCCTCCAGTCCGGTCCAGCAACCTTGCCTCCAGTCCGGTCCAGCAACCTTGCCTCCAGTCCGGTCCAGCAACCTTGCCTCCAGTCCGGTCCAGCAACCTTGCCTCCAGTCCGGTCCAGCAACCTTGCCTCCAGTCCGGTCCAGCAACCTTGCCTCCAGTCCGGTCCAGCAACCTTGCCTCCAGTCCGGTCCAGCAACCTTGCCTCCAGTCCGGTCCAGCAACCTTGCCTCCAGTCCGGTCCAGCAACCTTGCCTCCAGTCCGGTCCAGCAACCTTGCCTCCAGTCCGGTCCAGCAACCTTGCCTCCAGTCCGGTCCAGCAACCTTGCCTCCAGTCCGGTCCAGCAACCTTGCCTCCAGTCCGGTCCAGCAACCTTGCCTCCAGTCCTGAGGTCCTGTCTCGCAGTCCTGTTCCTGCAGTGGTCCAGTCCTGAGGTCCTGTCTTGCAGTCCAGTCCAGTGGTCCAGTCCTGCAGTCCAATCCTGCAATCTAGTCTGGTGGTCCAGTCCTGCAGTCCAATCCTGCAATCTAGTCTGGTGGTCCAGTCCTGCAGTCCAATCCTGCAATCTAGTCTGGTGGTCCAGTCCTGCAGTCCAATCCTGCAATCTAGTCTGGTGGTCCAGTCCTGCAGTCCAATCCTGCAATCTAGTCTGGTGGTCCAGTCCTGCAGTCCAATCCTGCAATCTAGTCCTGGTGGTCCAGTCCTGCAGTCCAATCCTGCAATCTAGTCCTGGTGGTCCAGTCCTGCAGTCCAATCCTGCAATCTAGTC
Organism: Limnodynastes dumerilii; assembly: GCA_011038615.1. Taxonomy (NCBI): domain Eukaryota; kingdom Metazoa; phylum Chordata; class Amphibia; order Anura; family Limnodynastidae; genus Limnodynastes; species Limnodynastes dumerilii. The sequence goes on from WWET01000583.1 coordinate 192,072, forward strand.
CTGGTGGTCCAGTCCTGCAGTCCAATCCTGCAATCTAGTCCTGGTGGTCGAGTCTCGCAGTCCAGTCCTGCAGTCCAGTCCGACGTTCCAGCCCTGAGGTTCAACCCTGAGGTCCGGTTCTTAGGCCGTGCCTGGAGTTCAAGTCCTGTGTCCCAGTTGATGCCCTCAGCTGTAACCAGTTCTGCCGCTCCGGCCCTGCTGACTTCTATTCTGCTGCCTGCCTCTGCTACTCTCATCACCATCAGGATCATCTCTCACCAATTCTCATTGTCATCACATTCTGGACTCATGTACCTTCTCACTCCCGTATGCTCCCATCTATGTTCTGCCACTCCATTTCATTAAACCCTTCATTTATTCACCTCACATCTGTTGCTTCTCTGGAAACCCGGGCAGATCCCACTAAAGATTCACAGTTCGTGACATGGAATACGCAGTGACAAGGCACGTGCACAGCTACTCCGGGAAAAATGGCTTAAATTAGAGACTGCCATTAATATTTGCATACTCAATGAACAGTCTGAAAAGAGCACCAGGGAATTAATAAAAAGGACGCCGAGGTGTGCGTCATGGCCGCCATTTCACGCCAATCTACGTATGCAGGAACTGCGCTTCACAGCACCCTCCCGATCAACAACATTGTCCCGTATACGACAAGCGGTGTAATTCTTGTGGGAAATGGAACCATTTTGCTAGGTATTGCCGGTCCAAGAATTTAAACCCCTTAAAACGACATCCCAAGTCACAGTACAGCCGCTCGTCACGGCGAATCAACCTGGTTGAGCAAGAGTTGGAATATGTCCGCACAATAGTTTGTGATAGTGTGGATCACATTGCTGACAGGCGAAATATTCATCAAATTAAGTACAGCGCATGAACAACATGGCCAGAGTCAAAATAGATTCGGAAGCAAAGTGTAACGTCATGTCCAATACACAGCTACAAGAATTAGACCTCATGGCACAGATAAACCACCATCATAAAATTAACCTGGTGGCCTTTGGTGGCCAGATCATCAGAACTCTGGGCACTGCTAAGCTAAACTTCATGCGTACTGTTGTTCCACATTGTGAATCCCAAGTTGGGTCTGCTGAAATTGGGGCCTGAGGTACAAGCAGTCCAGATAGATGTTCCGGAAATAAAAAACTTTCAGGACTTATTTGACTGTAGCGCTATTAGGAAGGTCCCAGTGGTGTATCACATGTGACTTGATAAATCCGTAACACCAACTGTCTGTGCCCCCAGGCGGGTACCTGTAGCAATGAAAGACAGAGTCATTAAAGAGCTACACAGAATGACTCATCTAGGTGTCATTGCCCCCATAGAAGAAGCAACACAATGGGTGTCAGCAATGGTGGCAGTGTCAAAGAAAAATTAAACTGTGTATCTCTGTATTGATCAGGTGCATTTAAACAAGGCGCTGTTACGACTGTATCATCCACTTCGGACCATTGAGCAAGTGATTGCTGATATGCCAGGTGCTAAGTTCTTCAGTACACTGGATGCAAAGTGTGGCTTCTGGCATCTTTGCTCACTGCCTTCATGACCCCATGAAGGCTATGTCTTCCTTCGGATGCCCTATGGAATCACCACCGGCAGTTAGGTCTTCCAGCGCTGCATGGAACAACTGTTTGCAGGTTACCTATATGACATTATTGTTGACAACATCCTGGTGTGGGGCCGCACCAGAGAAGAACATGATCAGCATCTGCATCATGTACTCCAAAGGGCCCGTGCATTAAACCTCAAGTTAAACCCTGAAAAGTGCAAATTCCGAGTCACAGAGGTTGCATATGTGAGTCATGTGCTCACCAGTGAAGGTGTTAAACTGAACACAAACAAAATCACTGCAGTGCAACAAATGCCTCTTCCAGCTGACCAGCTTGCATTATAGCGCTTCCTTGGAATGACCAATTACTTGTCCAAGTTTGTCCCGCAATATAGCAAAACCACAGAACGTCTGCAGGAATTGCTTCACCAAGACACTGAATGGTGCTGGCTGGACAAACAAATAGCTGCTATTAACCAGTTGAAGACCATGCTCACAGAAGCTTCTGCTGTGGAGTTTAATTTTTGACTGTTTTCAGTGCCGTGTAGGTCTGTGCTGCCAACAGGTCCTTTTTTTACCCTGTTCTTTTTGGGGAGTTTCTAAATGAGCCACTGCTACACAGTTAATATTAACACTTATTTATATAGCAAAAAAAGGGGGGGATACAGCGCTTTTCTTAAAGAAAATAAATAAAAGTACTAGTGTATATTAAAATTATTAACATGTATAGGTTCCTATTTTTGAAGCTAAATGCGGACTTTAATAATCTGCAGAGAACGGCATTTGCAATCAGTAACCAATATAGTTTATTTATACAAACACTTGATTAGAATTTAGTAAAAATAATAAAAATTCAGACACAGTTCCTCTAGAGATCGGACCCTCCTATCAATAGCTTGTGATCTGTAGCAAAAAGTCAATTAATATTCTCACTGCAATAGTTGTAAACAAGTGTTAATTTGTAATTGCACTTCTCCTCGGGTGGCCAGCCCAAAGTAGTGTTAATAGGTTTACAGTTCAGTATATATTGATATTCTGAGACAGCACTCCTGGATGCACACTGCGCCGTTGGTGACAATTAAAGACAGAGTTCAAAGACACATACCGCCGTAAGCAGGAGTATTCGCCCCGTCCTCGATCACCTCCGTTTGGTGTGGATGTTTCTTGAGAATAATTAGTGGGTATTTCTTTGTAAGGGGGTCCAGACCTCTCTCCTCGCTTGACGCGTTTCGTCCCTGCTACTGGGGACTTTCTCACTGCTTTTGAAAAAGTCCCCAGTCCCTAATTATTCTCAAGAAGCATCGGAGAAACACTGGAGCCCTGGTGCGCGCCTGCAAGTATTCCATGTACCAATTGGAACAATATCTGTCCAACGTTGTCCTCTGGGTAAGCTACATCTTCCTGGTATGGGAGGGTGCCAAAGAAGCGTTAAGTGACTACATTGATAGATTAAATCAGAACCAATTAAATAGCAGACTTATCACAGATATTCAATGTGATTTGGTCAACTTTTTAGATATTATCAAACAGACTGCAGAGGGCCACCTTGCCACAGATATGTTCCATAAAGCAACATCAACAAAAAGTATTTTACATAAAAGTTCTTACTTACCTTCAACTGTACAGAATATACCAAATGGCGAATTCCTGCGCACATAGAGAAATTGTTCCTCTGTCAAGGATTTCAAAATTCGTGCCCAGCAATTACGCACATGACTTCTTCAATGTGGTTATAGTAAGGCCTTGATTAAGAGTGCCTATAACTCTGCTTTACAGATTGATAGACATAACGGTCTATACCCTAAATGATGTAATCAGGATGATGAGGTGGTGAGGTACATAGGTGGGTTCTGCAATTAATTGCGAAGTATCCAACAGATCCTTAATCACCATGGGCTGGATCCAGACTTAAGTAAGTGCTTGAAATTAGTTACTCCTGGGCTAAATCATGTTGATTGCAGGGGAGTCATATTTCATCTGTAGCAAACAGTATTAGAGTTGAGAGGTGATGTTTCCTATTCCAAGTCTAAATAACAGTGTGATAGTAAAGCTGGTCAGTATCTGTGTGCAGTAAACAATTCAATGATATATCCCTGCATGCAAAGTATACAATTATCTTGACTGCCAGTGCAATCAACATGGTTTAGCCCAGGAGTAACTATTTTCAAGCACTTACTTAAGTCTGGATCCAGCCCCTTTTCCCTATCTTACATACGGATGAGGACAGACAATCTGGCATAGATCAAATGATCTAAAGGATTTAGTGGTACATAGCATAATATAACTTAATAGGTCATACTTTTTTAAGTTGTTCCATCTCTTCTAATAATCATGACGTTTATATGGATATTTTTCCTTTATTGTTTGAGTTTGCTATACTTATCACAAGACATGCAAGTATAATGTGTAACATTTCTTTTTAAATCATGAGGGATGTCTAATTGCAAAATAAGCAAAAATGATTGTTCACCGCTAAGAATACTGTGCTTCTCAAGTATGAGGTTTTATTTTAATAATGTCATGGAAATTCAATTATATTGCAGTTTATTCCACACCATACTCTAGTTGGACAATAATGTCTGATAGACTTATATTTCAATATTTTGCCTCTGCACATCCTTTTCTGATATAATACTATAGCATGGCAGTTTGATTGTCTCAAAGGACACGGATTGTGCACCTGTGGATAATCAACATATCTTGCGCGCGTCAGCAGACATGGACGCAGACAGGCTACCTCTAGAAGTCACCCCCTATCAATCCACCACGTCCTTGCATTAAGCTGGTAAGACCGCTCAGATATTATCCAGGGACAGTGAGAGGTGCTCCCCCAGTAGCGAAGCGAGGTAGCTTTTTAAAATAATTTTTGTTATTTTCCAGCTCATAGGGTTCGGGAAGGATCTCAGCTTTATTATCATCTGCTATGAAAATAATTTGGTGCAGCTGTCTTTTTTGTATGGAGTATGGGTGTGGTTCCCCGGTTAGAAAATCCCAATTTCGAAAATTCGAATTGCGAATTTTCGTTTGCGAATGCGAATTTTCTCCGAATTGCTAAAATTCGAAAAATGCATACACCTAAAGGTTTCTATTTCTACTAGTCTGAAATTATAATTTTTCTAATTCGAAAATCTGTATTTCGAATACAACTATATTTAGAATAGTGTACATTTCGATACAGAGCAAAGTAGAATAATGGTCAATTTCGAAAATCTAAATTTTGAAAATCTGCTAGCAGAATACATGTATTTTGCGGAAAAATCGGAATGCGAATCGTTCGCATACCGAATTAGCCGCACTGCGAATTTTTATGCGAAATTTTCGCAAACGGCAGCCGCAATGAGTTAGCTTTAGATTGTTGACAGGGATTAACTATACTTCCATATGAAGGGAGGGAGTGAGTGCTTTCATCCGCACTGCGTTATGCGAAATTTTCGCAAACGGCAGCCGCAATGAGTTAGCTTTAGATTGTTGACAGGGATTAACTATACTTCCATATGATATGAAGGAGTGAGTGCTTTCATCTTCAAATCAAGCTTTTTGCTGTCAGTTTTAATTTAATTT
>WWET01000583.1:233317-246438 GCA_011038615.1 Limnodynastes dumerilii
ATATATATATATATAAAATGAGAGATGAAGAGAGAGAGAGACAGAGCTATAACATAAATAGTGCTTGACATGTATATTTTCCTATGACCAACACACTGTCCCTTGAAACTATCCTAATGCTGTCAAATGTAATCAAATACTTAGGACAATGACGCATGTTTCATTTTTTAATTCCTCAAACTCTGACTCCTTAACAGTAAGTATCATTACATATAGCAGCTCTTTTATGTTTCGTGACATCAGATATAACAATTTCTAATTGGAGAAAAAAGTATTTTTGAGCGCTGTGAAATATATGGTACACAAAATGGTGTCCACTTTGCCTGATATGAAAAAAAAATGTTCTTTTTAATCTCAATGAAAAAGCATGAGAATGGGTCCAATAATAGGTACTCACACAAACACAGGTTATGGGCCCGTATTCAGAGTACCGGACGTATAACATATGCGTCCGGTGTTTATAGATTTTTACTACTGCGCATGCGTAATAATTTTTTTTACGTAATCTATGTATCTTTTTATTACGTAGATTGCGTAAATGCGTTCTGAAACAATTATTAATTAATTGAAAAATTACTACGCATGCGCAGTAGTAAAAATCGATAAACACTCTGAACACGGGCCATGGTGCGGAAATATAGTGAAGGCCCTGAAAGATGATGTAATTGTCTTAGAAAACCTTTATTTACAATCAGAGGTGCGTTTTTTTGCACCTGGGTCCACCTTTTGTTCTGAAACTGGTTCAGCATCTGCCAAGCTGTACTCTGGAGTGCTTTCTTGCTCACATACACTTTCTCCTTGGTGAAGATTGGCATGGCAGCGCTTAAATGTCATCTTTCTTTTTTCTCAATGACGCAATGCCTCATGCCAAGCTGTCTATGCCCTTTTTGAGTATGTCTGTGTGGACACGAGGGGTATCTTAAATCATTCCCAGGTGATAGTAACTTTAAAGTCTAACTCTAAATCCCCATCCCTCATTAGACAAGTAGAAAAGACACACAGTCATTCTTGGAGAAGATGCAAACACTTTTCTTGTAACTGACTTTCAGGGATATTACAAATATATATATTTTTATTTAAAAGTTTGCTATATGTATTTAACAAAAATCCTGATGAAGTGCATTTTAAGGTTTAAAGCTTATAAGCATTGGTAAGAATAGGTTAACTTACTGAAAGGGTGGTAGATAAGTGGAATAGCCTCCCATCTGAGGTGGTTGAGGATAACACAGTAGAACAGTTTAAACATGCTTGGGATAAATATAAGGATATCCTAAACCACAACCAAAAACAAAGGGTGTGACAGAGTAGCCCAAAGGCTAATGCCACAAAGAAAATACCAGGTGCACACACAATAATTATTGGAACAACAGTGCTGTTTGCATTCTAAAAATACATTTATTCCAAGGTTAAAGTTCCATAGGGTGAATATTAAGGCAATGTGCCAAACAAAAAGGTTTCACTATAAGCTTCCAATACATAGATATCAACACCATAAATTGAGGAAATAAGAGAACCACAGGAATATACCTTAGCCACAGGAGAGGACTGCAACTATTCTAAATAGGAAAAACAGACAAGTCCCTCAGCCAAAAAACTAGTGCTCGCAAGAACACACTTCGCGCTTCCGCGCCGTATCTTTCCCTGACCTATACTTGCATCCAAAGGTCCCCCCTGTGGTCTTGGTAAACAACTCCACGTGTTCGCAGCCCTGGAAGGATCTCCGTCTGTGTCGGCGTACCGCTGCGTTCTGGGAGAAGGTTGATGTCACGTGCTACCCAACGCACGTTTCACCCGAAGGCTTTATCCTAAATCACAAACTAAACCGAGGGTAAATAGAGTCTAGGGTCAGTATAAATTTAAATAAACAACTGGGCAGCCTGGATGGGCCATGTGGCTCTTATCTGCCGTCACTTTCTATGTTTCTATGTAACTCTTATACAGATATATGTTCAGCCTCCCAGTAAGGAAAACCATCTATACTTCTAAACCTATATTTCTCCGTAATTCGCTCATGCTCTATTCAATCTTTATTTGTGTTTGTAATTCTTACATGACCCTAGGTAAGATGAACTACAAAACTTTAACAATCTAATGAAATAGCTACTATCCCTTTTCTAAAAAGATCCACTGTCTTATTAAGGGAATTTGCACTAAGGAAAGGAAGCTCAAAGACATTTTATAGTAATATTTTATGCTTTTCATCTTAAATAATATTTTAGGTGTGGTAACACTTTGCCATCTATTAAATTTGTAGGACTGCATTGCAATAATGTTAGAAATCCAAGCTCATAACAGACAATTACTGGCCTTAGTCAAACATCAAAGTGACCAAACCCAATTGTATGAGAATATAAAAGGATAAAGCCTTTGGTGCTCATTTAGAAGGATCTCACAACTCACTGCACATTTTGCTCTAGAATTACTGACCATCATCCTTCTTATCATGTCCCATCAGTCTCACCATTCTACTTACAGCAGTTCAGGCTCTGGACATCAGAAATTTAGCTCATCCTCAGCTTGCTTACCATCTGTCAACAAACATGGTGTTAGCTCATTCTCTTCAAAGAAAGTCTCCATTGGCCACAAGGTGCTTCCAAGTTTTGGTAGCAAGAGTGTCTATAGTGTTGTCTCAGGTGGACACAAGATGTCAGTTGGCAGTTTCCACCCAGTAAGAATTGGACATGGATATGGACATAGCTTTGGTGGATCTAGCCATGGATTAGGAGGAACAGCTTGTGCTGCTGGAATCACCCCTGTTACTGTGAACCAAAGTCTTCTGGCACCAATGAACCTAGAGATCGACCCAAACATTCAGAGAGTGAGAACCGATGAGAAGGATCAAATCAAAGGCCTGAACAACAAGTTTGCCACCTTCATTGACAAGGTAAGTTAAACAAAATGGGTCCGATCAAGAGATGAATGGTTGTGTAATTTTGCATTATGCATGCTCAGAAATTATGTGAACACAACTGGGGGCTATCTAGACCTGAATGCTATTCACAACGCGGCCACTTGCAAGTCTGAAGAAGAGTGTGGCAGCGGCACTTAATTAAAGTACAGTAACTGTGTACGATCATGCAATTGCACACAATCCAGACACAGACAGAAATAAGCATCAAAACATTTGCACCAGGTTATGTCTAGGGCTAGGGGGCTGACACCCATAAACATTTTGTTTCATACTTAATGAATTCATCATTTTTGGTTAAAATCATTCTAGGACATAGTTTTAGTTAATTTACACTACAGCCGAAGTGCTTGCAGAAATCACAACCACTATTTCCAATATACGTTACATTGTACTATCTGCTCTTGCACAATATTTATGGTCATGTAACTGCATTAAAATGGCTACCAACCAATGTATGCACAATTCTGTGCTTAGATGTACAGGGTTCTTGGTGCATACTGATTTTCATGTGCCTTTGGATTAGCCCCAGTAATTTTTAGACACTACATTATTCTATTGAATATGGGACAATTAGCATCTCTTATTTCTAATGCTATATTGCAGTAAGCAGCGTTGTGCTTAGAATGGGAGCTTATAGTTTTAAATCTTTATTGCTAAGATTTATAATGATTTTCATTACAACATATTGATTAGTGATATCATATATTGGTATAAGCAATGTAAATAGTATATCGTACAACATTATTAAGATATATTGTTAATGACAGGATTGTAATCTCAATTTTGGCAAGTGGAATACATTTCCTATTTTTCTACTGTAAGCCTAATTGTATTTAGCAAATGTAAAGATCTGCAATGGTTCCTGCTAGGCACAAGAACTTGTGTGTTGTTTCTGATGCAAACTAACCTCAGAGTGTCCTCAGTGTACTCAGAGGATCAGTGGAATTAAACTGGAGCCTTCTTGTAGGGATGAAAGGACGTTGGAGTTCTTTAGAGTTAGGACCAAAGACAAAAATAAGTAAATTTGAACAAAACATTTTACAAAGGAAGAGTTTCAAAGAATATTTTTTTTTTGTATTTAGCCCACAAACACTGAAAAACTTTAATCTTAAAGTACAGTTTAGAGAGTACTATGGACATGATTCCAGTTTCATCCACACATTTTAAAATTTACCTCCCACTGGAATGCAACATGGTTTTACCAAGGTGTAAATTTTATACTTTAATGGATTCTGCTCCTAACTTTGAATCAACCCCATTTTGTACATTCATAAAGCAGGAAATGCTCCATTAATTATTTTCATAACCTCATCTCACAAAATGAAAAATAACATTTGGGGCCAGATTTTAATCGGCAGATAAAAAATTGCCCCCACATCGCTGTTGTTTGCCAGAAATTTTTTTTAAAGTCGCCAGATTTACTAAGGTGTGATTTTTCCTGTCATTTTTTGAACAACAGCGATGTGTGGAGATTTTTTAAAGTGTTTATTTGCTGCGATTAAGGTTGTAATCTTGGTGAATTAACCTATAAAATTGCCTCACATCGTGCCCCTTATTTAAAAACATATTAAAATTGTTTAAATGTTACTAAATTATTAAAAAGAACCTATACTGTTGTGACAAACCCAGCCGCGGCATACACTTAACCTTAACATGCTGCGGCATACAGTACTACAAGGCACAGCATGACCATGTATTGCCGGGCAATTGGGTATGATTGGGTATGAGTGCCCATACACAGAACCAGGGCTCAAAGTGAGGGGGTATATGGGGATATGCCATACCGTCACTTCTCCCACTGATTTCATTGAAAGCCTGTTATTCTCCATTCAATTCTATAATTTCTTAATTTTCATACCGCCACATCTAAATGTCCATACCACGACTTCTAAATTTCCACTTCGACCACTGCACAGAACACAAACACGTGATCTGTGATCCATGATCTAAATGCTCGGAAAATAGTGTAAAATCTGAATTTAGAATTTGGCCCTTTGGTTCTTAATTCTGCATACAACTTTAATTGTGTTTGCTGTTATACTGAAAAGCATATAACTTCTCCCTGAACTCTCTATCAACCCTTATTTACACAAAAATGTAGCATAATTGTAGAATTACATTATATTTTAACCATTACCCAAAAATTGTTAATGTTTTGTGTTTTTAAAGGTACGGTTCCTTGAGCAACAAAATAAAATGTTGGAGACCAAGTGGAGTCTTCTACAAGATCAGAAAACCGCCAGGTGTCAGATTGAGCCTCTATTTGAGGCCTTTATCAGCAACCTCAGGAGACAACTAGAGAGCCTTGCCTGTGAGAGAGCTCGTCTGGAGGCAGAGAGAAGTAGTATGGAGGACACAGTGGAAGAATTCAAGACAAAGTGAGTACTCAGGCATAAAGGACACTTTAAATTCCCTTTCTATTATTAGAATGATTAACACAACTTGTCAATTTCAGGGCTATTAAAGCAAATCCATAAATGGTTGCTATGGTTTACAGTATATTTAGCAGCAACTGAATATTGGTGAGCTATTAATAATTGACTTTAACATGTAATCTAACAGATATGAAGAGGAACTGAACAGACGAACAGCTGCTGAAAATGAATTTGTGAGCCTAAAGAGAGTAAGTGGTATCCATACTTATCTACATGGACTTGTTCCTTAGGCAATACAGACAAGAACTGTAAAACTCTGAAAAGAACAAAGTGGGTCATCTTCTGTGCATGCATGGGGTGGTCTGTAACCCCTGTAAACACACAAATCTGTGAATTAGCAGCTCCATCACTTTGTAAGTGACAGCAATCTCACTCTATGATAGTGCTGCATCTGCTGCTAATCACAGGATCTAATAGTATACCGTGACTGTATTGCTTAAGGAATACGTCCATTAAGGATCTAGCATTAATGTCATAATTTCATTGCTTTTGGTATTTGAGGGGTAAAGTTTCAAAGGTCTCTGAGTTTGTATCACTGTAGGAAACCTTAATCAGATATGTTAAACCGCATGATTTATTTCATCACATGGCATTCAAATATCTTGCCCCCTTGCTCAGTTCAGTGAATAAATTATGTAACATCTTAGGGACAGGGGCATTTAACATGGAGCCTGCCATAGCCCTATATTAGATTATTAACCTTTATTATTAGAGTAATAACAAACCTAAAATTTACACTTTGTGTCCTGCTCAACCTCTAAACAGCCCACCAGTAGGTGGTAACATGGCTGATTTCCTGTCAGAACATAGAATAAAATCTGTGTGAGAGAAGTCAACCATCTTGCTTCTCTCATGTGAAGCATGAGTAAACCCAGGACTGTCAGTCGACACATGTAACAATATGAAATTTCCTATCTTTACATTGGGACATATTTTCCAAAATTGCAAAAAAAAAAAAAAATATAATTTTCTCAAACATCTCATCTCCCAAAGGCACTCCCCTGGTACATCATCTTACTTACAAAAAAACAAACAAACAGTTACTGAAAAGATGCCCTGTACATTGAGAGCCTTCCCAAAAAAAACTCGAAAAAAGGAAGTAGATAAAAATCTGCAACATTTTCCACTTTGAACTATTCCAAATTGGTCATTTTAAAAAAAAAATATTTTTCTATATAGTTTAGCATTATTTCCCTTATGTCATATTACCACATCATTTATTTTTTTTATTTTTGCAAATGAATTCTGTTTTTATCTACAACCAGATAAAGCCTTCACACACTTTTTCTCTGTTTGTAGGACGTTGATGCAGCATTCTTGAATAAAGCTGAACTCCAAGCTAAAGTCGATTCACTCACAGATGAAATCAACTTCCTGCGTGCCCTGTTTGATGCGGTATGTGCTCATATTATGCACCTTTTATTCTATGTTCATTACATCTTTTTCTACCTCAACAGTTTATATCCAATATCTTTCTTACATATAACTTTGATTATTAAAAGGTGTGAAATCCCCTAAACTTTTTCACAATTTCAACTAAAAATAATTTCTTAGAATCACTGTATAGATCATTGTTGGGGCATCTTACACAAGTGTTACAAGCTACAAACAAATTTCACGTTAATGCAGAAAGGAGCTTGGGCTATATGTGTTTTTTTCTGAGGGCCGTATTTTATTTCGGCTTGTCACTTGTTTAGAATTTCAGATAAATGGAACATTGTCTGTTTTTACAGGAAATCGCTCAGCTGCAGGCTCAGATTTCAGACACCTCAGTGGTTGTTTCTATGGACAACAGTCGAGACCTGGACATGGACAGTATCATCGGGGAGGTCAGGGCTCAGTATGAGGAGATTGCTAACAGGAGCAGAGCTGAGGCTGAGTCACTATACCAAACTAGGGTGGGTTTATTGCACCTTTATCCTTATGTCTCATAAACATGTTGTATGTCTCAAAATACTTATTACATTTGTGTGATGGTTATCTGTATTATCAGTTAATTCATATGCAGCAAAACAATTAATTGAAAAATATAGACACCAACAAATGTGATAAAACAGAGTCTCGTCTCTTCTGTGTAGTACGAGGAGCTGCGCATGACTGCAGGCAGACATGGCGACGATCTTCGCAACACGAAGCACGAAATTGCTGAACTTAACCGCATCATTCAGAGGCTTAAAGCTGAAATTGAGAGCGTGAAAGAACAGGTAACATTAAAACTCATATTATACATTATTCCCAATGATATAGGACTATATAATATATTGTTGTGTTTAATAGGAATGAATCATATAATATGTATTTCATTTCTTTCTATCTTTTTTTCTAGCGAGCTAAATTGGAAGCTGCCATATCAGAAGCAGAGGAGCGTGGAGAAGCCGCTGTGAGAGATGCCAAGAATAAGCTGGCTGAATTGGAGGAAGCTCTACAGAAGGCCAAGCAGGACATGGCTCGCCAACTGAGAGAGTACCAGGAACTCATGAATGTCAAACTGGCTCTGGACATTGAGATCGCCACCTACAGGAAACTCCTGGAAGGAGAGGAATGCAGGTACATAGCAAATGCCAGCCTACAGTGCTTATCTGGCTAATTTTCTATTTAAGGAATGCTCTTACTATTTTATGATCAGAATTTTTGAATAGTATTTTCTAGGAATCTATAAATATCAAGCACAGGATCGTGACCTCTGTGTATTTACCACAAGCACGGAAGTCTGTCAGTCCACACAGATGAGCGGAGTGAACTCTCCTGTCATACCCCTCTCTTGTGCGGAAGGTAGCTCAACTACGCTGCCACAAGGCAGCCTTAAATCGGATCAGCCATTCGTATGACATCTGGTGCCAGATTTACAAAGCTGCGGGTTTGTAAAAGTGGAGATGTTGCCCATAACAACCAATCAGATTTTAGCTCTCACTTTTCTATTACATACTAGAAAAATGTCGGCTAAAATCTGATTGGTTGCTATGGGCAACATCTCCACTTTTGCAAACCCGCAACGTAATAAATCTGGCCCCTGATTCGCACCGAAGGTGAATCACAGCTATACTGTAATATTTAAATATTCACCCCCGCCCACCTTATTTAGGCAGGCAGAGGGGATTCGTCGCCCTATCAGGTGGATCTCCAGGCATACGTAACTGAGTTCCGTATGCCTGGAGACATGTTGTAGAACTTCTGTCAGACGCATGCACACTTCCATCCAGACACCCGACTTACACACTTTGCGTGCGTATACCGGGTGTCAAACGGAGGTCAGGAACTGGTCAAAAGTTTTTACGTCACCATGCTTTCCTTTTATCATTGCACTTTATTGGATATTTTTTTCTTAAAAATGAATTCTGTTATTTCAGGATCTCTGGAGGGGGAAATGACTCTGTTAGCATCTGTAAGTAAAATATACATGCTACATTTATTTTTATAGTATAAAAATTGTGATTGTGACTTTTGATTTAAAAAGCCGAGATACAGCCTGTCTAATGTTAGGGTTTATGATTGTTTATGTTCTTCTTTTTATAGCCGTTCTGCACTCCAGCAGTGGAGGAACTCATGGAGGACATCACCAGAAGAGTGGATTCAGCATGGGCAGCCTCTCTGCAGGGAAATATAGTTCCGGACAAGGACATAGCTGTTAAGGGAGATGGAGATGCCATTTTGTTTTGAAGGTGGCCATTTTGCTTCAAAACCCTATAGTAAGAAAGGTGGAACTAGAAATAATTGGGTTTTCTTTAAGTGGTATAACTGATAATGTGTTTTGATATGATGAATTATTTCAGAATACTATATTAAGTTTTACAACTACAACAAAAAATTCACTTAATTTAACAATTTACATTTTCTTATAAAATGCAGTTAGCATAAAACAGCAACTTTCTAAAATAATAAGTCAAATATAGATGCAAACATGCAAACATACCACTTAATTTAAATTGAACCTATTCATTTTGTGGGCTTTACTCTACACAACAGTCAGAGTACTGTGGAAAAGAGGCGATCAGATTTATACTGAAAGTTTACTCTGTATTTGCTTTAAGCTGTCTGGCCAATAGGAATTGCTTTTCTACAAACTAACATTTTTGGAACAGTAGTAGTGACACTTGTCTTCTCAATCTGTATTTTTCTCTGCCGGTAATAAACTAGTTATGTTCATTTAACAAAAAGATAAAATGTGGTCTTAGTGTTATTTTATGTTGCAAAGATGCATATAAGACATAAAAAGGCATGTGCCCATCCAATACCAAAGATGCAGATCTCTGCCATTGCCTTATGGGAGCACAAAATGAAACTATACAAATAAAAAGACTGATCATCCGTAGGTTCATTTGCATATACAGCAATATGGTAGCCATAGGTGAGGTACTGCTGATAGGCCCTAGGGAGAAGGAGGAATGCTTTAAATGATTGGTCAATCAAACCGTGTTACCACCTCTCAATACTGAAACCCATATCATTGTAAGCGATTGTCAAAACCATTCAATTCATATTTTTAAGTCTTGCACCCTGCTAGGGGCTGACTGGCAAATTTTAGCCTGGGGGGCAAGCCCAAAGCACTGGCCCATAATCAATGGCCTGTTCTTAAAGGGTGGATTTCAGTAAACCACTGGAGTACTTTAGGGTTAACATTATTACAATGGTGATGTATAGGCGGCTGTACCATCATCAGGAGTTTTATAATCATTAGAATTATCCATCATTACTGTAGTGTTATAACAGGGAATACATGAGGCCTGACTATCACTTTGTACAGCAAATGAAGGTGTCAAATGGTATAAATCAATGTCACACATTAAGTCACACAATGTAACACATTAAGTAAGTGGCATTATCTACCATATTAATAAAGTCGCACAATGTAACATAATAATTAAGTTGCTTTGCTCCTTTCGCACTACCCATGTCATCTATCTCGCTGCCCATCCTATTTATTGATATTGCGTATTTACACTGCATATACTATAACACTGCCCATAACATTACACTGCTCATACCATCCCTCAGGCCATACTGTCACTCTGGTCATACCTTCATTCTGTCCATACCATCACACTGCCCAAACCATCATGCTGCCCATACTATCAAATTGCCCATACTATCGCACTGTTCATACTATCGCACTGTTCATACTATTGCACTGCTCATACTGGGCCGGATTCAGAGCTTTAAGACCATGTGTACGCAATCTACGTTGCAACAAGAAACGTAGATGACGTTAGAAAATTACTGTGCATAGAGTAGCACAAATCGCAAAACTTCGGCCCAGTATCACACAGTCCATACCATCACACTGCCCATTCCATTCAAAACATTAGACCTTACACCTGGTCCCAAATAGTTACTATTATAGAGCCCCTTCGCAAACTGGACACTTTACAGTGCTGGTGGGAAATTTGCACATTAAATGGCACGCTACATAAACATAGATTATTCACCATGTTCACCGTGTAAATTATCATATACAACATGAACCCTGGAAACCAGTGCTGTAACTTAGTGGTTTGTGGTATATTAAATAATATAGGGCTCCACTTATTAATAATACAACAATGAACAAATTACACAGTGAAAGAAAATGAAGCTACTGTATGTATTTTAGCATTTGCTTTATATGTTGATGTGAGGAATTACGGACATTCCAAGTAATGGCCGTATTATCGGATAAAACAGATGAAGGACCAGAACAAAGATGAGGGGTTTTACTACTTTTCTTAGATTAATCAGTGCTAGATTTTGTGTCTTTACTCCACAAAAGATATATGATTTTAGTGGGCCTAATTTGTGATGCAGTCGAGGCAATACTCGAACTGACACTCCATTCTGATTCTGATTAAGCTGAATCCGCCGGCTCATCTGGATCAACAACACTATGTGTCCTTTGTGATCTCCTTTGTTCTTGATCTCACGGAATAGGTTCAATAACCTCAGCTTGATCTCGCTGATCTCGAAAAACAGACACAGCAAAAAGATTTATAATCTGACCGAGATCTAACCGACCTGACCCTAGCTCGTTTCTGACCCTGTGGATTATTGTCAATTTGAGCACAATCTTATGAGAACTGACCTTGAAACACAGGGGGACCTACTAGACACATAAAAGGAAGCATTGTGACAATTGCATATTGACTCCCACAAAACTAGGGGAGAAATAAGGCCATAGACCAGACTGAAATACAGCAGGGTCATTGAGAAAAAAATGTGAATTGAGATGATAAGGACAGAATTATTCCCTGACTCACATATAGTAGGATGAGAATGGGCACGTGACCTCCGAGAAGTCAATGATGTAGACCTAGAGCCATATTTCTGAGGACTAAGAAAAGAGGCCGGAGTATCCAGCACACTCGCGGAGGACACAAATTATAAAAGTAATTTCCTGCAACAGAATCATGCTCAGAACCACAATAGGACCCTCTACTCTACCCCTTGACTTCCTGGCAACATATAACCCTCTTCTTGCTCCATATAACCTTGTCCTCGTATTAGAGTAGAAGAATATTCTGCAGAGCTATTCCTAGAAAGAGCCCTCCCACCAAGAGACCCTGGTGCAGTAGCAGATAGATGCCTCAATATAATCTAAGGGCCTACTATGGGAAAAACACCTGCTAGCAGAAACCTCCCTTTTTTCCAGAGTAAGACCTGTGCTGACCACCACTCTTAAGCTGCCACCACGGAGAGAGTGAGCGGCTGTAACTGCTCTCCCTTTGTGAGAGCCATTCACCTGTGCAAAACCACTGCCTCAAAGTGGATTGTATAAGGGCTGCAGCACAAGCAGGGGCCACTATGCAAGCCTCTGCAGAGCTACCACTGAATGCCCGTCCCATGCTCTGCCCACTCCTTGTACTGTGGATGAGAGGACGGCAGCTACCATCCCTTGCAGCTGCTGACCTCTCCGGTGCACATGGTCCTCCATGCCACTTAATGGAACTCCTGGTGCATGCTAACTTATACAAGAAAAAAGAAAAATCGGACCTGGCACCAGTAAATTGTCAATAGGGACCACAACCCGTGTATGCAGGTGGTGCACCAAGAAATATTAAACAGAGTCATTAGGCAAAAAGGGGATTATATCAGGATAAATATATCCTAAAATAAAATAGATTTCTCTATAGGCACTCAGGGTCTCATCAATTGGATCTAAAAAAATAAAATAAAAAAAAAAAAGATCTTTATTGATATACATTAAGGACCTAATCCTAACTTCCACCGATCCGCTGCGCGTACTAACGCACAGCGTATCGGCATGCACTCACCCCAACACTCCGCCTGTGGCCGGTGTAATTACACACTGTTATGCCGGCTGAAAGCTACCCTAACTTCAGCCGTCGTAACAGTGTGAAATTACGCCGGCCACAGGAGCGTAACGGCCCAAACCCGCCCTCATTAGCTTACCTTCCCCCCGCCTTCCTTGCCTAACTGTTGCATAGTTACGGTGAGGAACGCCCCCTTGCTATAACTACGCAATAGTTAGGGACGCCCAATCCTGAGGAATGGGTTTCCCTAACTACGTTAGATGTTTCCCGGCGCATGCGCAAATCGGCAGAAATGCCGAACTTACGCATCCGTCAGCCGTAAACATGGCGGGCAGCGTAGTTCAGGATCAGCTCCTAAAATACTAAGTAATGAAAAACCTTACTGCGAAATATCTAAAAATATGTACAAAAATCCCACAGTGTATAACACCGAAAATAAATTAAAAACAACGTGAATATGCCCAATTAATAGCTTAATATTGTTAAGAGTGTATTGCGGATCAGTTTAGAATAGTTTTTTTTTATTTTTTCTCT
>WWET01000583.1:267250-287938 GCA_011038615.1 Limnodynastes dumerilii
ATCTGTACAGCTCATTTTTACTAAAATAACCTATTATTGTTTCCGAAATTGTAAAAAATAAGAGCCAGATTGAATGAAAGTCACCACCTGATATGCGTCATACAATCACTTTTTTAAAATTTTACAGTTTCAGTTATAATTTAATGATTAATAGTCAAGAAAAAAGAACAGATTCAGATGCCTGATTAAGAGTTTCAAATAGTACCACACGCGCTGGACCCCATTACCCAGATATCATTGCATTTGTATTTTAACCAACTGCACTAAAAGTGTGAATTTCAGACAACCACCTTTTCTTAGGTTTTGTAACTCTAACACACGTGAACATGCAGAATTACATCTTCACTTTACCAAACCCGCAGCTTAGTAAATCTGATCCCTAATGTCTTTTTTTAAACAATCATATACTCAACAACATTATAGGTTGACATTGTATGAATGAATAAAGTGTACGAGTGAATAAATGAACTTGACAGGATTATTTTAATGACAAAACTAAGGTCAACAGTAATATTACACAGTGTTGTTGAAAATGAAAAGTCTGACTGCAGCCTAACCCTAACCGTTACTCTTAAAAGAACATTAAGTATAATATTCATCTGTCATGTCACATTGATTGCGTAAGTGTCCTGCAGATGTCCCTGTCAGTGATCTGGCATCCAGCGATCCAGCGCTGACAAGTTCCCGTCCGTCAAACAGGAAAGTTGAGAATTTGTTACAACATCCCATATTTATGTGCACAATTTTTAAAAGATCCAAGGGGTTAAATCTGTACATGAGTTTGTGTTAGGGAGGCTAACATACAGAGTTTGGTTACCAGCATCCCAAATCCATGCCCAGGACACTAATTTAAGTAATCCACAGGGAAACCTTTCATTACCATACAATTTAAATGCCTATGCCTACCCACCAAGCATAACTCAGACTCACTGGGGTAGATCCAGAACTCCGCTTGCAATACGTTTACTCACGTAGCGTATTTACGCTGCGTACCTTCTATACACTCCCCTTGGATCCTGACCCCTATTGCATTTGTATCTGCCTTTGAGCCCAATAAACCCATAGGCCTTGATTCAGAATTTGAAAATAAAAGAGGGAAGTTACACCTGGGCAAAACCATGTTGATTTCAGGTAGAGTTAAATTCCATCTGTTGCAAACAGTATTACAGTTGAAAGGTGATGTTTTCCAGCCCAGGTCTAAATAACAGTGTAAAAGTGAAGCTGGTCAGTATCTGTTTGCAATAAGCAAAAGCAAAGTATTCCCCCTGCATGCATAGAATACAATTAATTTGACTCCCCTTGAAATCAATTTTCCGCTCTTATTTACAAACTCTGAATCAGGGCCATAGGGGTAGATCCAGAACTCCGCTTGCAATCCGTTTACTAGCGTAGTGTATTTACGCGTGTGTACCTTCTATTCACTCCCCTAGGCACACCCCTTGAATGTACGTACTTTGACTGATTTACGCTTTCCAAACCCTACCTTAACTTTTGGCCTCATAACCGCTGTCGTCCGCACACGTACGGATAGGCAACACGGACTTACGCAGCTAAGCACGCCCATACTGTACACTTTAAATGACAACCCCCGCCTACATTGCGTATTTTACACGTACTTTTGACACGCGTAAAATTGGCACGCCCACACGTACGAATTTACGCAGCAAATACAAGAATGACCCATACGCTCAGAATTCCATTCCATAGCGTATTCTCTGTCGTGCGCATGCGCAGTACATGCAAAAACATGATTTTACGTGTCAAGCAGGCATAAATTCGCACAGAAGCGTTGTTCTGGATCTGCCCCATAGTCGCCAATTCTAATAAGATTAATTTCATAAACTGTGTCCCTTTTTAAATGCAACCTAAGTTTGCATTGACCTGATTATTCATGGCCCTGTCGTGCACGTATCTGCACCTAACTTAAAGCTCCCTTCTATGCCACCTCCCCCTTATTTTACAAACCTAGGGCACTTAAGAGTGCTCTAGTTCTTGCCTACCTTCCCATGCATATTTTCCTTCTTAAGAAGGAAAATACACACAGAGTTTTCCCTACCCCGCCCTCCCTGGCTTCTTATAATTCCCTTCCCCCAAACTCTTCTTAAAAATTCCCAGTGGCTGCCCTGTCACACCTTTTTCTTCTTAAAAAACTACGTGCTGTCTTTAAAGACCTAAGTGGTAAGTAGAATGCATGATTAACCTACTACGCATGCATAGTAGGTTGCTTCTTAATTATCTGCACCTGAGAAGCTGGAGTTTCTTAGGTATGAATACGGTCCCATGTCTTTATTTTGTATAACTAATAGCCCTTTCACATCACCGCCAAAAACCCGGCTCTAGGCAAAAACCCGGGTATTTGGTGATGATGTGAAAGGGGTGCTTCCGGTCAACCCGTGACAAAAGACCCAGCATTTCAACCTGGGAAAAAATAAGGGTTTTTCCCGGGTCCTACCAGGGAAGGGTGGCGATGTGAAAGGTCCAGGGTTGTTTTGCAACCCGGGTTTTTTCACATTGCAATCCGATTGGATGGAAAAACAGGCAGCTTATGATGATATCATCATATGCTGCCCTTCTTCAGAGTTGGAAATGGTGCACTGGTGTGAAGAAGAGGTGCCAGAGCTGTTCAGCATAAGGGCTGAAGAGGAGATATGGGAACAGATATCTGGGATTGTCAAAGACGTCCCTATCTACCACAACATTGCAAAAAAATTAGAAGACAGAGGCATAATAAAAACGCAACAACAAGTGGTAAATAAATTGAAATCTTTAAAGAAGCAATTCACCAAAATCCATGATACCAGAAAGAAAAGTAGCAGTGGCCGAGTGAACTGGCCCTTTTATAACATATGCATCGCAATATTTGCGTACTCTGCCACTTGTAATCCAGTCTCTCTTTCATCATCCATAACTGGCCACGAACAAAGCAGCTCTCAGGCAAGCAAAGCATCCCACCCTTCATCACCACTGATATTTAAGGATGAGGAGTCAGAGCCTGAAGATTCCAGCACGGATGCATCATTTACCATGGAAGAGCCCAATCTATATAATGCTGTTCCCAGGAAAAGTGAGTAAAAGTTAAATTTTTTTACAATTATCCTTGCATGAAATTTGTAAGTCCATAAAAGTCTTTATAAATTCAACAATAGTCTTTGCATGAAATTTGTAAGTTCAGAAAAGTCTTTGAATTCAATAGAAAGGTCCAGATTAGTCTTTGCATGCAATTTGTAAATCTGTAATTCTTTTTACAGGTATTTTAAAGTCCAATAAAATCCTTTATTGCTGTGTTCAAATAGGGTAGCATTTGCTATAGTTTGTGTGTTTGTTTTTACAGTATCCTTGCATGAATTTGTAATGAAAAATTCAAAGCTTTTTTTGTATTTACAGCTCGCCGGTCTCAAACTTCAGTTGACGAGCCTAGCCCCATGCGAACTGTGCACAAACATGGTAAGTTTCTTGTTTTGGATGATAAATGTGTATCCATCTCCCAGAATGTCTTTTATCGGAAATAGAAGTAATGTTTTTATTTGTATTTATAGCTCATCAATCCAGAAAATCTATCGAACACAAGAGCCAGGCCACACACAATTGGAGCGACATCATAGTAAGTTCCGGCACAGTCAATGTAAAGAGGGAAATAGTTGTATTTTGCATCAATGCTGATGTGCTGGTTATTGTTTTATAGCTGATACTTCAGACGATGTTATGGAAGAGTCTGGTCCCGTGCAAAGTTTGCCACAAAACAGTAAGTATTGAGTTTTTTTTTTTATTGTGGGTGCACACAGGCATGAAGATGAGGGGCAGGAGCTGCTCAACATAAGAGCTGAGGAGGAGATAAGGGAGCAAATATCTAGGACTGTCAAATATGCCCATATGTAGAATAAAAGCGGCACAGTAATAAACAATGTAGTAATAAACTAAATTTAACTATTACCTATATATGTGCTAAATAACTACAATACCTAAACTATAACTATAAAAATCTTAAAAAATAACAATAACCAGCTCTAACTATGTAATTCAAAACTAACTATAACCCTAGAACGCTAACCAAAAAACTAAAACAATTTATACAAGCTACGAACATATTCAAAATAAGCAATAAAAAAGGCATGAGAACAGTAATAGCAATGTGTGGGTTTTTTTTTACAACTATAGCCAATGCCACACTGTCAAACACTCCTGATGAGCCCTCAACTTCATCAGGAATGCGTGGAAATAGTAAATTTTTTTTATGTATAACAATTTGTTGCTTGCAAGGAGTGCAGGAGGGATGAGGTCTCAAGCACATGGCTTATTAAACAGCTGTTTAATCTTGCATAAAATAAAAACTCTGACTATGTTTAAAAAGCAGATTGTTCCCCCCCCTCTCCTAGTTTATAACGTTCCAAAAAGGAAGAAGTGCAAGAGCAAGGTGGAAATAGCAACCAAAGCTATGACAGCAACCATGTTGGAACAACTGGACACAATGGACAAGGCGATGCAGAAGAACGAGGATGAGAGGATGGAAAGGTTCTTCCAGCATGTGAGGCAGCTACAAGAAAACTTCCACTACAGAATCCCTACCATCACCAGAGAAAACTGTGAAGCCAATATGACATTCATTGAAAGAATAGTGCAAGGCATGAGGTGGCATCAAACATACCAACTCCCTCCCCACCCCCTTCCCCGTACCATCCTTACCAGGCAAGCAGGCAACCTTTCCCTGCCTACACTCCCCATGTTTACCCTCCACCACCTCAAAATTCATCATCAACCCAAAACACACCTGCTCCGCCCCAAGTATCATCCGGAGCACTACTCACACTATGAGCAACTATGATTTGTTGTTATGTTTTCTTATACCAGTATTACCACATATTTATGTCTTTCTACCTATAGATCTATATTTTTATATGTTCTTAAAATACATTTACAAAAAAAAGCACTTGTTAAAAAAAAAAAAAGCATATGATTTCTAATATGCTACAGTTCTAATAATAGTTGCACTTGTAATAAACAGGTTCTGTTTCAAAAATAGTGTTTTTATTGAGAAAAATAAGAAAGGTTGTTGGACAGGGTTGTACGGATGGTTTCCGCTCTGGAGGTGTGATGCTCACCCTCACGTGTCTCAGAAGAAGACGGCTCAGGTAGTTCCGAGTCCAGAAAGCTCCATTCTGGTAGGAAGTGCTCTTTCTGCATTTCACCAATGTTATGCAAAATGCAGCAAGCAGCAACCACATGCGGCACAAGTTGGTTGTCAATGTCCGTGCGCTTTAACAAACGCTGCCACCTTCCCTTTAAGCGCACAAAGGTGTTTTCCACCACCATCCGAGCTGAGCTGAGGGTATGGGTAAAGCGCACTTGCTCCACAGAAAGATGATGATGCTGTGGGAAGCCCTTCATCAGCCATCGACGCAAAGGGTATGCAGCATCCCCGATGATGTGCACAGGGATCTACACTCCATTCACAGTCTTTGACTTCTGTAAACAAAGTGTTAGAGTTAACATTTCAAATATATGCATGATCAGTCTCATTTCATAATACATAAAAAAACAGAAAGCACAAGGGGAGTATAATAGCAGGTGATATAAGCAGGTACAGGAGGGACAGGGGGTAGGTATTATAGCAGGTGATACCGGAAGGTACAGGAGGGGCAGGGGGTAGGTATTATAGCAGATGATATAAGCAGGTACAGGAGGGACAGGGGGTCTTAAACAAGTTTAAGCAGTTACAAGTTGTAGATTTCAGAATTTGCCAACACGCGGGCATCATGAGAACGTCCAGGTCAGCCAACAAAAACATCTGTGAAGCTGAACATAGCATACCTTTAGCATTCCTTTACACTACATATAATTAAAGTTATCATTGTAACATATGCTTACAAATAGTTGTGGTCAACAACAACCTGGAGGACAATGGAATGCCAGCCTTTCCGGTTATGGTAATCTGTTGGATTCTGCACAGGGGCAATGATGGGGATATGTATCCCGTCGATCGCTCCAGCACATTGCAGATAGCCACGTCTCAGGAAGCCGGCAATGGTGTCATCCAGACACTCTCCCTCAGTCCAGCAGATAAAGCGCTAATACAGTGCTTCCAGCAAAGCCTCATTCATCTCACGCATGAGATTACTGATGGTCGAAATCCCAACATGCAGGACATCGTGCGATATTCCCCATGGGTTGCATACCACCACAAGACAATGGCTAGCTTCCTCCAGGGTAGAATGGGGATCCGGAAAGCTGTGGTCTGTCTGATCAGCACTGGGGAGATGAGATCGAGCACATACTGAAAGGTCCCACGGGACACCCGGACGTGCGCAATCCACTGATCCTCTTCAAAGGCTTCCACTGTAACCCAGGAAGCTTCAGCGTGATTGCACTTTCGGTACCACAAACTCCGGTTACTGAGGGTGGTGTATCGCAGAATGGACATCTGAGTGGCCTTAATGTACTATGCACTCCTCTTTGCTCAAATCTCACTGTCGTCTATGCAAATCTACCAGAAATTGCTTCCGTTTCCTCACCATGGGGTAGATCCAGAACTCCGCTTGCAATCCGTTTACTAGCAAAGCGTATTTACGCGTGCGTACCTTCTATACAGTCCCCTAGGCACACCCCTTGAATGTACGTACTTTGACCAATTTCCGCTTTCCAAACCCTGCCTTAACTTTTGGCCGCGTAACCGCTGTCGTCCACACACGTACGGATGGGCCACACGGACTTATGCAGCTAAGCACGCCCATACTGTACACTTTACATGAAAACCCCCGCCTACATTGCGTATTTTACACGTACTTTTGGCACACGTAAAATTGGCACGCCCACACGTACGGATTTACGCAGAAAATAAGTGAATGACCCATATGCTCAGAGTTACGTTACCTAGCATATCATCTGTCGTGCGCATGCGCAGTACATACAAAATCGCGATTTTACGTGTCCACCAGGCGTAAATTCGCACAGAAGCGTTTTTCTGGATCTGGGCCCATGTCACAATGAACTATATGACACAATGTAATTAGCTGCAACAGGGTGTCATTCGCTGTCTCAAACAGCAAAATTATCAACAAAACTATGGTCTCAGAGCTAGAAACAACTTGTTCGTCAGCTATTGTCAAAATAATGCAGCTAAAATGACCACCATGTACTGACAAATATATAAAGAAAAAACCACAGCGCTAATATTCACCAATTTTAAGTAAACACTCTGCAACCGAGCTAAATAATATATAACAGTTTAATAATGACAAAATAAAAAAACTAAAACAAATACATAATTAACAATATAAGCTGTGCACAGCAGATGATTAAAATAAGGGATGTGGGTATCGCTGGATATAAGAAACAGTTCTTATTTTGCGGGGTAGATGTATTGACACAGTCACTATCCGGAGGTAGCACAGTATAAAGTAGTTTAGAAGAATGAATTCTTAAAGTGCAATTATATCAATAGTTAAGCAATGGGAGGATAGACCCCTTCTTTGCAGGGTGAGCGTATCACTGAAGCGGGAGATATGCCGCTCTGTCCTGCGGCTGCAGGCTGCAAGCTGTCTCCTGTATAAAGTGCACTGTGCTGTATAGGATAGCGTACCCGCTTAAAGTGTTCCAATAGTGCAATACTCACAGTCCCATCAGCTTCAAAACAAACAGGAAGGTCCAGGGTAAAGTTGTAATTCACCGTGGGTATAGCGCAATGCTTAAAAGTGGAGGCCACCCGCTTAAGCTATATGCCCACGGGCCGAAGACCGTTCAACTGTTAAGACTTAGAATCCAGCTGATCTGCACAGGTGAGTAAATGTAACGTCACTCTGACGCGTTTCGCCCAACACGAGGGCTTTCTCAAAGTTTTTTTTGTTTTTTTAGTTTTTTTTATTTTGTCATTATTAAACTGTTATATATTATTTAGCTCGGTCGCAGAGTGTTTACTTAAAATTGGTGAATATTAGCGCTGTGGTTTTTTCTTTATATATTCTTTTGTTTGCCCCAGGTGAATTGGTGGGATTCACCTCACCTACAGCTGCTTTAAATTGTTTTCTTTAATAGGTCCATACTCACTCCTTGCTTCCTTTTGTGAACCTTTTTCCACCATGTACTGACATCATCATTGTGTGAAACTGAAAAGTCCCCTTTAAATGACATCATGTGAAGCAGCCAATAAGCTCATTTCTACCATGATTGACAGTTGCTAGACAGGGAAGTCACGGGAAACTCATTGGTGATGTGAAAGGGTCTGACCCGGGAATTTCCTGGGTTTTGGTGTTTAAAAAGCTGTCTTTTGTCTGTTTCGGCTGTTTGGGGGGTGGTTAGGCTTTCAGCTGTTTGGCATTTATTGCTAAAACAGGGTTTATGCTTTGGCAGATGGGGCAGTACTATAGCATTCAGGGTTATTATGTTTTATATAACATTTATAACCTTTATAATATGATCAATTTATTCTAAATATATGTATAAATCAAATGTTTATTTTAAATGTTTCCCTACTTTTAAACCAAAGCTCTTGAATACATTTCTCCTTTACTTACTGTGCATTCACTTACATGATTAAAAACCCTAACTGGCAAGATTAGTAGTAAGTAATAGCAAAAGAAAATGGGTAAACATTTACAGAATCAGATTTTATCCTAATTTCTAGGATTTTACCGCACCAATAATTGCACAATACATGAGTTTCTTTAATTTATCTCTTTATTACTTCATTAAACAGCATATTCTGACATCATCTTCCCAGACTCTTTTAATGTGGATATTTGAATCCGATCTTTTGGAAAGTGTCATTCATTAATCAGCCATGAGCTCTTCATATTGGCTTTTTGTGTAGGAATTTAATATTGCTGTTAGTAATGTCTGGATATTGCTAATAAAACAGGTTATATATATTGCTTTATTTTCTATGAAACAAGGAGGATCTGACGTTAATTAGCTAGAATCTTTGGAAGTAATAACATGCTATATATTTGTGACTACACCCATTACAAGTATAAAAAGGCCAAAGCATTTGTCAGGGCCACAAAAACAGTTGCTGTCGCATTAGTGAAAAGTCATCCTCTGTACATCACCTGTGTGAGAAGATCCATCATGTCTCATCACTCCATCCTGGCCTCCTCTGGACACAAGCACTTCAGCTCCTGCTCTGTTGCTTTACCTAAACACTCCAGCTCACACAGCATACACCCACACCACTCTTCAAAACACGCTGGACACGGTCACAAGACTCAGCACTGCTTTACCAGCTCAAGTGCCCATAATATTGGATCGAAGGGACATAATACTTCAGTGAGGAGTTGCCATGGTAAAAGTGGACATGGTTCTGGGTTTGGTATTGGCGCAATTGGTCATGGATTTGGTGGGTCATCTAGAACTGGAGGAATAACCCATGTTACTGTAAACCAAGGTCTTCTGGCACCACTCAACTTGGAGACTGACTCAAATATTCAAAGAGTTAGGACTGAAGAGAAGAATCAGATTAAAGGACTCAACAATAAGTTTGCTACCTTCATTGACAAGGTAAACTACAGTATGGCTGTTTTAGTTGTCAAACAGTAAATAAATGAACAAATATATTTTAAAAATGACTGTTTATTGTTTTAATCAAGAGAATAATATAATATTATACATTTTAAACCTGGGTTTTATTCTTACTTATGGAGCTAGATGTGCATTTAGCTTAGGCTATCAAACTATTCTTGCTAATCATCAATGTTTTTCACAATTGAGATTTACATTTTGAGATAAATGCTGATTTGGGTCAGTGATGCACAAATGTATAATACAAAAGGAGCCTGTATCGAAAAAAAAAGTCCTTAGACTATATAATGATAAAGTACATTGTTGTAGAACCTTAGAACTGAACCTCTGTATCCTTCTTGGAATTCTCCCCCATTGTCTTTAATCTCTCATTTTACTGCATGCTCTATTTTGAATAGGTGAGGTTTCTGGAACAACAGAACAAAATGTTGGAGACCAAGTGGGCTCTTCTACAAGACCAGAAAACGGCCAGGTGTCAGATTGAGCCTCTGTTTGAAGCTTTTATCAGTAACCTCAGGAGACAGCTGGAGAACCTGCAGTGTGAGAGGGCTCGTCTGGATGCAGAGAAGAACAGCATGGAGGGCACTGTAGAAGAACTGAAGAGAAGGTACAATTTCATTTTACTGTGTACACTGACTGACACATGAGATAATCTGTGTGGTGATTTCAGTGTTACCGTGTTTTGAACTTAGCAGTGAATTTAAAGGGAAGTTTTATTCAGTGATTCATGTAGTGCAGATACAGAGCAGTATAATTTTATTAGTTATGAAAGCTTGGTCATTAGTATACCTCATTTCCATGACCTCACAACATAGCTCAAAGTTTTTAAGCCTTTACAAACCTACTTGCTACTATTTAACATTCACAATTCTGCAAGTAGTTTTCTTAACTTTTCTACAAAAATAGTGACCTCATTCCACATTGGTTACCAAACTTTGCATGTTGCACTGAAGGAATATGGCCAAAAGTGTTTCCACTTCTTTTTACTCCTCTAACAATCTGTAAAACTACAGAGCTGGGTTCACAAATATATTTTTCCTGCCATCTCATTGAATTACTTGCCTTGTCTCATTCACCTTCCTAAAACACGACATTCCATACATGCTATAAACATGGACATGTTTACTGCATGTTTACTGCACCTCCTACATTAAGCAAACTTATTTACACAAAAGCACTAGGAACTGAGGAATTACTAGTAACTGCTCAACTAATACATCTGCATAAGGTTAAGACACTGACAACACATTGGAAAGAATTGCTTTGTAGTATATCAAAACTTGTAGAACTCTCCTAATAGATATATGGTATATGAACCCCACGTACGCTACAGACCTGCTCCAAAACATAGGTTTACTGACAACTGTAATAGTGGTCCAATATATAATGCTGGTATGTAAAAATGATGCATCAAAAACTTGTGTAATAAACTGTTTACTTAAGTAAAGATGGGAATGTAGTTGTCGCTGCCATTTTTCAACACTGATACAGACAGCTGCTTATTTGCACCTGTATCATTGAAGACACCTTTCTAAGAAATCCTTTTTCAATCCTGGGATGGGTACAATGGTGAATGCTCTATCCTGTTCTAGTTAGGATTAGGCTGTGGGACAGAGAGGGTTAGGGTTCAGCTGCAGAGAGGGGAGGGTTAAGGTTAGGCAGGACAGGGACAGTTAGAGTTAGGCTGCTTAGAGTGAAGAGTTAGGTTTATGCTGTGGGACAAGGATGTTTAGGGTTATGGTTAGGGGAGGGTTAAAGTTAGACTGCGGGAAAGGGTTGGTTAGGATGAAGAAAACTTACCTGTCATCATTGCACTCATGAGAGACACTGCAGTCTTGGGAATAACGGCTTCTCGTTGAAAACTGCTGAAAACTGACAGCAGTCGTTACGTCATTGTTGCAAAGTGATCAGTTGGAAGTCAGATCATTGAAGCGGTGAACTACACTTGTACAAATGGATAAACCAAATACACTGCTAAACAGAGGAAAGCGTTATCTACCCTCATTCTGTGTTGGATAACCCTCTATCTGGCTGTATATAAAATGATTCTCTACATCCTGTTAATGTCAATGACTTTTTGGCCACAAATATAAAATAACCACTTTTAGAATATTTTACAGTCACTTTAAATTCCCAAATTGTCCCAGGGTATAGACATGTAATACAGCCATTTATTTTCTTATTTTGTACACAATTAGCTACTTAAATCTTTTTTTCCTTTCTACCATTATAGCACATTCTGAAACATTTGCATGCAAAAACAATTATCATTTATTTCAATTCACAGGTATGAAGATGAGGTTAACAGACGAACAGCCGCAGAGAATGAATTTGTTTCTTTGAAGAGAGTAAGTTGCTCTGATTCTCTTTAATATGAAGCATGTGCTCTACATATAATGAAACCCCTGCATTGTATAATATATAATCTCTTGACACTTGTATTCTAGGATGTTGATGCGGCTTTCCTAAACAAGGCTGAGCTTCAGGCCAGGGCTGACTCCCTGACTGATGAAATCAATTTCCTGAGGACTCTGTACGATGCGGTAAAACTGTCTGCATGATTACCTGCTTGTGTGTCCGGCTTTACATGAGTGTCTGACTTCTAAGTCTAACTTTTACTATCTACATAAGTTCAAGGCATATGTTAATTTACATAGACATTCAATTTTACAGGAGATCAGTCAGCTCCAAGCTCAGATCTCAGACACTTCAGTGGTTGTGTCCATGGACAACAGCCGGGACCTGGACATGGACAGCATCATTGCTGAGGTCAGAGCTCAATATGAGGACATTGCTAACAGGAGCAGAGCTGAGGCGGAGACCATGTACCAGTCACGGGTGAGTCTGACATGCAGAGAATAGGATGAATGATGGTTTTATCTGCCTGTCTTCAGAAGGCAAAAGAGAAAGGAAGGGGGTTAGTTTGTAAGCGCACTAAGCACTTGGTACAAAACTAGAAGTCAAAGAAGGAAAACAGATGTGCTCATAGAGTGAAATAATCACACCATAAATCCTGGATATGTATGTACCCTATATAAATATGGGCATAGAAAGAATGGCATTGACACAATGTCAGTGATTCAAAGGTAGAGTTAATGAAATGCATAAACAAACTGGGAATCTGAGGGGCACCTCGGGGACCCGCTTATTACTGATGTGCATTTCGATGTCTAAGCTTATTCATGGCTTTATATTGTCCAACCTGTATTTACCTAGCGGGCCCTATGAGGCCCTCTTTCTAGAGTTCAGTTACACAAGACAAGTCATAACAACTGTAACTAATGATAGAACCTTGAGACTTGAAGGACTGTTAAAAGTACAGAAGGTACT
Organism: Limnodynastes dumerilii; assembly: GCA_011038615.1. Lineage (NCBI taxonomy): Eukaryota > Metazoa > Chordata > Amphibia > Anura > Limnodynastidae > Limnodynastes > Limnodynastes dumerilii. The sequence continues at coordinate 280,088 of WWET01000583.1, forward strand.
GTAGTTTATTTTTATTTTTTTTACATCAAAAAGGTAGTAAGTAAAAAATAAATAAAAAAAACTTTTTGTTGTTTCTCTATTTTCTGTTTTTTATTCATTATAAATGGACATTTATTATTTATATTTTTATGTTAATTAGATGCCTATATAAAACTGATAGGTTTGGATGTTAGAAATGATTAAATTGTAAGTAAATACTATGGTTAACATAGGGAAGAGGGAGTGAAGGAAACAAATTTGAAATTATTTTTGAAGACATTTTAAATGAAAGCTCAAGACCCCGGGCCTCCTGATTCACACCTAAGAAGCTGCAGCGTATTTTAAAGAATTTTTTAGCTAAGTATACGTAGTTATGCTGACTATGAAACCTACGTAGCCTTTAGGCACATAGATTGACTATGTGCAGTCTTTAAAGACCACACATAGTTTTTTAAGTAATAGGAGGCGTGCCACTGCAGCTTCTGTGGGAAGTTAGGAGAGGTGGATGGGGGAAGGCATTTAGATTAGGGAGGGAGAGAGAGAGGGCTAGGCAATGTGTGTGCATATTTTCCCTACTTAAGAGGTGCCATAAGACACCTAAGAACGGGGGGCGGGACAGGGGAGGCGACTGGACAGATAGATGAGAATCCGGTCCATTATTATTGCTCTTCTACTCATTAGGAAACACAGACATTGGATATTTAGATAAGAGAAAATGGTACAAATAAAATCTAAGAAAAAAAAAAGAATACTTGGTATAGCCTAATAGTCAAGTAAAACTGCTAATGATGTTTTAAAAGTGGGAATACTATGAAAAATAAAAAGAATGCTGCTGAAGCAAATGACTGTAAGTGCTAGACACAAGCCACAAATGAGAGTTTATGGGTTAGATTTACTAAACTGCAGAAAAGTGGAGATTTTGTCAATAGCAGCCAATCAGAATCTAGCTCTCACTTTTCTATTACATACTAGAGAATGTCAACTTGAATCTGATTGTTTGCTATCAGACATCTCCACTTTTCCTTTTTTGCAGTTTACTAAATCTAGCTCCATATGTTTATTCTCCTTTCTGACAAAGCTACATACTGATTTTGCTGTTTTTTATGAATTTCAAGACAAAATATATAAAAACACACAAAAATACTTTTTTATCTGCTGAGCTAAAGGTTTGGTAAAACAATGTTCGGTTTGTTCCATTCTGCAATACAATATGTGTTCCTATTTGCACTGATCTATATGTTTTCTGATTCCATGTGCAGTTTGAGGAAATGCGCCTAGCAGCTGGAAAAAATGGGAACGATTTGCAAAGCAGCAAAAATGAGATCGCTGAACTGAACAGAGCAATTCAGAGACTAAAAGGAGAGATTGAGAGTGCTAAATCTCAGGTATAGATAGAAAATAAATTATTTTATTTAGTTTTTTAGGAAAGGGCTTTTTTGAAAGGGCCGTTTTCTACCAGCCCACAGCGCCTGAAAAATCGATTGCTTCTACTTACTGAGAAGCAATCGATGATTCCCAGGACAAAGATGCAGTGACAAATGTTAAGTATCCCTTCTCCTAATTCACATTTCCCCAACCCTCATCTCCCCACAGCTTATCCTCCCCACAGCTTGATCCTAAGACTCCCTCTCCCACAGCCTAACCCTAAGACTCCATTCCCCACAGTCTAAGCCTAAAACTTCCCTCCCCACAGCCTAACCCTAAGACTCCCCTCCCTACAGGATTTCCCATATACTCACCTCCATTCTGGCGGGTCTGCAATGGGTCTGGCAGCGGTTTGCGAATTAATAAATGGGTACGTATGCCAAACTTGCATACTTACCCATTCATTACTAAGATTTTTTAAATTGTAATATTTTCAAAATACAGGCAGCCGAAAATGAGCTTTCTACTGCCTTTCAAAAATTACTTTTTAAGTGTAGAATGCATCCCGTTTTAGACAGTGGTGGGACACACTAAAAAAGTTATTGTTGTATGTGACCGTTCAATGTATAAAAAACCTGAAAGTATTTAATATAGCAAAAAACATTGAAACCTTAAATGATGGTGAAGAGTGTGGTTCACCGGTCTGATCATCTAATTTGCAATGAACCACATCACAACAGTTAAACGGTGATGGCAGTGAAGTGCCGTTAGTTTCCAGTGAGACAGCACGGACACAGTTAATGTAGGATCATGGAAAATTGCAATAGCAACCGGTACCTTAACCCTCCACAAACCCTTACCATAACCCTCCCTGTCCTGCAGCCTATGCCTAACCTTCCCCTTCTAAAATCCTAACCTTTACCCTTCATGTCCTGCAGCCTCACCCTAGCTTACATGCTATTGGGAACAGGTACCTTGGCAAAATAGGGCCATTCAACATGTTGTACCTGTTCTCAATAGGAATATTCCTTATTCCTAATATTTCAGCACTAATACAGCCGTGATTAAACTGGGTGTCGGTCCCCGTTAAGAATGGCCCTATTTTGATAAGGCATAGCAATCGATCCCCGGAGCACCGAACATGGTGATCCAATAGGTAAGTGTAAAAACTAACCCCAAACCTTCCCCTAATTCTGACCCTAGCCCTCCCCTTCCATTACCCTGATCCTAACCCTCCCTTCCCCACAGCCTGACCGTAACTCTCCCTTCACCCTAGCCTGACCCTAATACTCCCTTCTCTATAGCCTAACCATAAGACCCCCCTTCCCGCAGTCTGACCCTAACCCTCCCCTTCTATGACCCTAACACCCCCCAACACTAAAAGTCCCCGGAGAGGTTACTCACCTCTCCTGAGCTGTCAGCGGTGGGTGCAGTGGGTTCGGTGAAAATGATTGATTAAGTATGCCAATCAGCATATTGACCCATTCATAAAAAATAAAATCTAAAATGGCTGCCATTCAAAATAGAGACAGCCGAAAAGGAACTTTCGCCTGTGTCTATTTCTAAAGGCAGTCCATCTGAGAGGGAACTCCCACCAGATTAAATTGACGGCTACATCATTATTGAAAATCAGCTGATTGGACTGGCAACTGCATCTCATTAGTAATAACCACACGGTTGCATATGTACCATGGGTGTGGGTTGATGCATTAAGTTATCTGTCTTTTGACTGATCAATGCATCAATGAAGAGCTAGTCTGCCCTTAGGAAAAATAGCTACCACAACGGCGCAGTTTCGTTATCCCTTCGTAACCCTCCCTTAACACTAACCATTGTCGTCCCACAGTCTAACCCCTATCCTCCCCTAACCCTTACCATGCTGGTTCGCAGCCAAACCTTATCCGTTTGAAGTAATAACAATTACAGCTAACAAAGATAATATATATATATATATATATATATATCTTACTTAAGTATTAGTGAGAAACATTACATCTATAGCATGCTATTAAATATATAGTATATGCATATTTTACTAGCGTGCTGCCCTGGAATCTGCTATAAATGAGGCAGAGGAGCGCGGAGAAGCCGCTGTCCGAGACGCCAAGCATAAGCTGGCCGAGCTGGAGGCCGCACTACAGAAGGCCAAGCAGGACATGGCTCGCCAACTGCGGGAATACCAGGAATTAATGAACGTCAAACTGGCTCTGGACATTGAGATCGCCACATATAAGAAGATGCTGGAGGGAGAGGAGTGCAGGTGAGGGTAACAGACAAGGGTCCAGATTCACAGTTATGTAGTTTTCGTCTTACGTACGTCATTTTAAGAATTGAGCTACTAAGTATGTGTAGTAGCTTATTTACGCTATCTACGTACCATTTCTGTCTAAAGACCGCGCTTACGCAATCTACGTACAGAAATGGTACGTAGATAGCGCAAATAAGCTACTACACATACTTAGTAGCTCAATTCTTGAAACAACGTATGTAAGACATAAACTACGTAACTGTGAATCCGGACCAAGGTTTTAACTTTTCTAAAATCGATATTGTTATATTGCCTATTTACCAATAGAAAAAGAGAGAAATAAAACTTCTCAAATAAAAGTAGTAGATGTAGAAATGTTTTATTTGTAAATTATGAAAGGCATTTTCATGTCAGCAGTTAGTTTTTTAAGAGATCACGAGTTTGGAGATACTGTGGGATTGAGTCAAATTCCATAGTGCTATTAATGGGAAATAGTTTGCTTAGGATTTCAAGAAATACAAATGCTGTATATTGCTCATGAATGGTCAGAGATGAAGGGAAGGAATAGTATTGTGTGTCATTAAAAATAAGAATTCATATTTAAAATAATAGAATTAACAAATAAGAAAAAATTAGCAGAAAGTGCAAAAATCTTTGACAGGACTGTCACAAACTTGCAATGTAGAAGTGACCTTGGATATTATTGAGCAATACATTAACATTCTGTATTTTTATCATTTCCAGATTGGCCACAGAGGGACCTGTCAGTGTCTGTAAGTAAATTGGGTTCACTATAGGTGGTAAAATATATCCCAGCCAAGAAAGAACATGTAAATGTCATTTCACTATATTAGGGCCGTTTTAAGAAGTGAGGTGGTCCTTGTACATTTAACTTCTGGTATTTAAAGAACCCTCAAGTTCCACCGGGAACTACATGCAACGTTCATACAACATTCCTGCACCAAAACAGGACAAAAAAGTATACAGGACTGTAATGGACTACACATTTAGATAAATGCACTAAGCAAATCTAGAAATCCAATCCAAGTGGATCTTGTAATAAGCAGGGCAGAAGACAGGATGAAAATTGAATAAGAGAAGATAAAGGAACTGTTTGGAAAGATAGGGAAAGGCAGAGGACATAAAGCAGAGAACTCTAAAGAAATGTGTATCTAAAATATGGTTTCTAAAAGACAATGTGTAATTTTTTTTATCCATTCTAGCTGTTCTGCATTCAAGCACTGGAGGAAAACACCATTCAGGAGGCTCATCCCATGGTGGCCACCATCATCACAAGGGAGGATTCAGCTCAAGCAGCTATGTCTCCAAAACAAATCTACACTCTGGCCATGGGCACCACTCTGGCCATGGGCACCACTCTGGCCATGGGCACCACTCTGGCCATGGGCACAACTGTTAAAGGAACAAATTCTGTGCCAAAATTATTTAAAGCTTAGAATGTTCTAAAAAGGCAAATCCTAAATATTTATTAAAATGTTGCTTTACATTTAGCAGTGATCATCATGTATGTTAACAATATTTAAACATTCTGTCCTTTTTATAAAGCACATCCTTTATATAAAAACACATCTTTATTAAATACGTATTAGATGTGGTGTACTAAGATTTCCATGTGATACTAAGGAATCACCTTATCTTTATTAAACAAGTTTGGTCTGTTTGATTTATCTTCCATAACATTAGCCCCTCTTCCAAGAAAACACAGCAAATAAGCACTGTGCATTAGCATGAAACACTTAAAATTGCTATTAAGGTCATGCTGCTATATAAAGTAAATCCACATAATTGTATAACAATATTCTCTTTTATGTCTAGCTAGAGAGCAAAGCCAGCGTTGTGTTTAGTTTTTATGTACAGATAAAAATTGATTAGAACCAAATAGGGTCCAAATGCAGTTATTGGTCAAGTGACTGTGAAACTGTGTTGTGCATGTTGTCTTTGTATCTAACATATGTAAAAATCAAGAGATGAATGTAATACTTAACTTGTAATTTAGGTTGTGTGAGAGTTCTAGCGAATTACCCCTCAGGAGAAATACTACAGATGTTCTCTCTAGTATAGGGGGTTGTGGTTTAGTGACAATGGAAATGTGCGATATTAGTAAGATGAGGTAGAATGTCATTGGATCCATAAAGGAACAGACACCATTTTGACACAGTACTTAAAGCTATTCATAGCCTGCAGATATTAGTAATTTACACTATGTGGATATACATCTTTCAGACGATGGCTTAGCAGTAGGGATTCCTTTATCAGACTATTTAACCATACCAATGATCGTAGGGTGAACAGAGTGTGCCTCCCCATGCCCATCCCCCTTTGCAGACCAGTTATTTTCCACGTCCATTCTTCTTTTCAGAGCAATTACTTTTGTGCACTTTGTAGTCGCTCATCACTGCTTTTGTGTATGACTATTTTGCCTTGTGCTTTCTAATGTAATCACAATTAAGTTTGCATATCTATTAAACTTTATCACCAGCGAAAATCTGTCTGTGGCTGCTGTTGTTATTGCATGCTATATTGGGAGACTTTGTTTAATATACTAATTTATATGGGTTACTTTTTAGTACCTACTGTGACTCTATGGAAACACTGGCATAATGGTACTAATATACTCAGACATGATAATCGCTTTGTTTAGTCATATTACAAAATCTTATTAGGTATGACTAACGTGACCATACGTCCCGTTTCGAACGGGACAGTCCCGTTTTTTGATGGACTGTCCCGTTGTCCCCGTGCCCCGCTTCGGGAAGCCAAAATGTCCCGTTTTCAGAGAGCAACAGGTGACATGCACTGGATATCACCTGTTGCTCGCTGATACTGGTACATTTCCGCGTCACATTCATACTCACTAGCTGCCGCTGGGTCCCGATGCCCTGCTCACCCGCCCGCAGCTCCATTCGCAAGACGTCAGCGTGACCTAAGGTCACGCTGACGTCATTCTGCAGAGCGGGCCATGGAAGAGTGAGCTGGATGTAAGAAGACAGCAGGAAAAGGTAAGTTTATTATGTGGAAGAAGGTATTTTTCTTTGGGGAGTGTGGAGGAATAACATGGAGGGGCACACACTAAAGAGGCAGCTATAAGAAGGAAGGGGTAATAAGGCTGTCTGCACAGAACTTAAGAGGGGGAAATGAGGCTGACTGGACAAAAATAAAGGTGGAAATGAGGCTGACTGGACAAAAATAAAGGGGAAAGGAGGCTGACTGGACAAAAATAAAGGGAAAATGAGGCTAACTGGAAAAAAATAAAGGGGAAAATGAGGCTGACAGGACAAAAATAAAGGGGAAATGTGGCTGACTGGACAAAAATAAAGGGGGAAATTAGGCTCCCTTGACAAAAATAAAGGGGGAAATGAGGCTGACTGGACAAAAATAAAGGGGGAAATGAGGCTGGCTGGACAAAACTTAAGAGGGGGAAATTAGGCTGACTGGACAAAAATTAAGAGGGGGCAATAAGGCTGGCGTGACAAAAACTAAGGGGGCAATAAAGCTGAATTGACACAGAAATAAGGCTAACTGGAAAAATTAAGAGGGGGAAATAAGGCCGCCTGGACACAGAAGGTGGGGCGATAAGGCTGGTTGGACACAGAAAAAGGGAGCAAATAAGGCTGGCTTGGCACAAATAAAAAGGGGGGAAATAAGGCTGACTGCACATAGAAGGAGGGGGCAATAAGACTGAAATAATACAGAAGGAGAGGGCAATAAAGCTGGCTTGACACAGAAGGTGGGGCAATAAGGCTGGTTGGACAAACAGAAAAAGGGGCCAAGGCTGACTGGACAAAAATAAATAGTGGGAAAGAAGACTGGTTGGACACACAGAAGGAAGGGGCAATAAGACTGGTTGGATACACAGAAGGAGGGGATAGAAAGCCGACTAGGGGATAAGGCTGGCTGGACAAAAATTAGGAGGGATAAAGCTGGCTGGATAAAAATAAAAAAGGCTGTGTCTCCAGCCTCCCTAGTAGTTCCCATTCATGTGTCTGCAGCCTCTCCAGTATAACCAATCATGTGTCTTTAGCTCTTCAGTATTCCATATTCATGTATCTGCAAGGTCTTCCAGTGGTTTTTCTCCTGTTGGAGGCATTGCACCGCGGCACACTTGGCAACATCCCGTGGCACACTGGTGTGCCATGGCACACTGGTTGAGGAGCACTGTTCTAGATCACCTTCCCTAGTTTGTTATAGGAAAGTGAGAGCAAGAAGTTTACTGGTTGCTATTGGCAACAGCTCCACTC
>WWET01000583.1:303584-319276 GCA_011038615.1 Limnodynastes dumerilii
ATATAAACATATCTATATTTCTCATGTTAGGAGAGACAACTTTCATCTCATATACATTTTCTGTTGCTTAGGTGAGGTTTTTGGAACAACAGAATAAGATGCTGGAGACCAAGTGGGCTCTTCTACAAAACCAGAAAACCGCCAGGTGTCAAATTGAACCTTTGTTTGAGGTTTTTATCAGTAACCTCAGGAGACAGTTGGAGGATCTGGAGTGTGAAAGGGCTCGTCTGGATGCAGAGAGGAACAGCATGGAGGGAACCGCTGATGAATTAAGGAGAAGGTATTTCTTTTTTAGAGTATTCATATAATATAAGAGAACTATATAAGTAAGGTTTGGGGATTTTTCTGATCTAATCATTTCAGTAAAAACATAATGGGCTCCATTCACAAAATGACGATGCCTTCGTTTCATGAGATAAAGACTGTTTACAGGTGAAAATATTCTTTATCTCATGAAAACAAAGTCTTTACCCTTTACAATGCAAAGATCACCATGGAAACCATGGCAAACATTAGCATTAGCACACCCAATAGCCGTTCCACTCTAATGAATGTGGGACAGCAGTTCGCTATAGTTACAAAGTGTCAGTGCAGATTTTAACAATTCACGACAATACTATATATAAAGCCATCTCAGGATGGCTTTGGAGTAAGTATTCCAGCGGTCTCCCCATATATCCCTCTACTAATAGCTGTTATTATTGGAAGGAAAGAAGGGTGTGTATAGTGAGACCACTGGAATACACAGCCATCATGTAAAAGTAATGAAAAAAAAAATATATTAACTATTATTATTTGTTTAATAATGAATAAATCATTTAATACATTTAAATATATGTATATTTACATCTAACTATATATTTTGCCCACTGAAATCACCGATGGTGTTCCTTGTTCATGGATATTCCAGTGGAAAAAAGGGGGAAAAATGGAAAAGAAAAATGTAAAGAAAGTGTTAAACGGTGCACCGCATCTTTCTCACTGAAGTCCCGGGGCAAGCGCAGCATAGCTAACTTTTAGGACATGAAACTTGTTCAAAGTCCCAAAAGATAGCTACTCTGCATGCGCCAGGACTTCATCTCCAAGCGGGACCGAGCGTCTTTGGTCAAAGACCTGCAGACCATCGCGGGACCTTGACGGAGAGATAAGTATTTGTAAAAATGTGGTAGGCAAAATTTCAAGGCTCAGTGCTGGATTACTTAAGCAGCTCTCTCTGCGCTGTTATTGGTAAATGGAGCCCAATATATGGCTTTATCATTACCCTAAAGTATTATATTGTTATATTAATTCAATTTAAACAAGTATTTTAAAGGGAGTATACGTTAAACCTTCAGCTCAAACCTTGAGCCAATGATACACACAAAATGGTTTTGATTTTTTTCAAACTATAATGATGACATTTAAGTAATTATAGTATGTTTATTATATAACTGTGCTATATAAAAAATCCTTAATTTTAAACATCTAAATATAGATACAGTGGAAGATTAGTAGCCCTAAAAAAGGCAAAAAATAAAATGAAATAAAAGCAAATATCTGCACATAAATTCTGAAACTATTAATACATTTTTTTTTGCAAAAAGCAAACCTAAAAGCACATGTAAACTGAATATTTTATGTTTTATAGACTCCAACAAAGCTTACATGTTTATATCTAATTTTATAAATTATTATTTTACAGGGTATTCCATAAGATCCTGCAAATCTCCCGCAGAGGGTTTGGGGCCATATTTTCATGCAAACCACAGCCTCAAGCCTTGTGCCTCTGCCTAGTATTCCTAGTGTTACTGGGGGCAGGGTGAGACTTGATGACACAATTTGCATCATCAAGACCTGCCCCCATCCCTAGTAAAAACAAAAAAAAAATGGTAATTGATAGTCAGGGGTGGGGCTTCATAAATAACCCCATCCCTCACAGGCATCTATGGAGGGAAGCTGTGAAAAGTCGGCAACCCTGTTATATTATTTATAATATATTTGATATTATATCATTTTATATTGTTATTTATGTAGTGTGTTTTCTATACAATTATTTTATATAATCCTTGATATCAGCACTGTTTTTTTATTCAAGCAAAACAACCGATAATGATATTTCTGCTTGCAGTTTGTATCATTACATATTATTTTATTTAAATAAGCATTGACTTATTTCACAAATATACTGTAAAGTATAAAATAAAATTTTACATAATTTTTCAGCTATGAAGAGGAACTGAACAGACGCACAGCTGCTGAGAATGAATTTGTTGGAATTAAGAGAGTAAGATTTTTGTTATTGAATTTTTGAAGTAGCAGCCTTGTAATAAAACTCCATAGAGTTTATCAGTGCCTTTAATATAAGTGGTTTCTTTATTATAATTATGTGTGGGTCTCTAGTTAGAACAGCTCTTTTTCAAAAGGACCGTTTTATACCAGCCAGTTCCGAACTGGCTGTAAAATTGACTGGCTGTAAAATTGATTGCTCCTGCAGCAGCGAATGGTAAGTATTTATGTAACCCCAACTCTTATCCTAATCCTTACCCTAACCCTCCTCTTCCATTACTCTAACCCTCTCTTCCCTGCTGCCTGACCCTAAGACTCCCTTCTCCACAGCCTAACCCTAAGAATCCCTTCCCCACAGCCTGACCCTAAGACTCCCTTCTCCACAGCCTGACCCTAAGACTCCCTTTCCTGTAGCCTGATCTTAAGACTACCTTCTCGCAAGCCAGACACTAACACTCCCTTCCCTGCAGCCTAACCCTAAGACTCCCTTCCCTGCAGCCTAACCCTAAGACTCCCTTCCCCGTAGCCTTTCCCTAAGACTTTCTTCACTGCAGCCTAACCCTAAGACTGCCTTCCCTGCAGCCTAAAGCTAAGACTCCCTTCCCCGCAGCCTGACCCTAAGACTTCCTTCCCTGCTGCCTAAGACTAAGACTACGTTCCCAAACCCTAAGATTCCCTGTAATACTCACCTCTCCGTTCAGTTCGACGGGTCTGCGAGGGTTTCCAAATGAATGAATAGGTAAGTATGCCAAAAAATTAATTCAGCATACTTACCAATTCATTAGTGAATGTTTCTATTTAGTAATATTTTTGATATAGAGGCAGCCAAAAATGAGCTTTCAGCTGCCTGTATTTCGAAATTGGAACTTTCCTTCCGCAATCTGCAAAATGCATCCCATATTATTAGCATACATTATAATATTTTTTGGAATAATTCATTAAAATTACCTATGTTATAATAGATAACAACAAATCTAAATGATCAAAGGTGTGACTTTGTAAATGGAACTCACTGTAATCTATAGGACGTGGATGCAGCATTTATGAACAAGGCTGAGCTACAGGCAAGAGCCGACTCCCTCACTGATGAGATCAACTTCCTGAGGACCCTGTATGATGCGGTACATTTTCAGTTTACTATTTCTATCTAATTCAGATTTGAACCAGTCACAACAATGATTTTATCATTTATTATTGTGTAGAATAGTGAGTAAATTGCATGGTGCTCTCTCACTACTGCTGTAGTATATTGTTTATAGGATGCAAATCACAAGTCATTAACAGATAATATATCAATTAATCTAGTCATTGAAATGATAGAACCTAGGCCCGTATTCAGAGTACCGGACGTATAACATATACATCTGGTGTTTAGCGATTTTTACTACTGCAAATGCGTAGTAACTTTTTAACGTTATCTACGTATCTTTTTCTTACGTAGATTACGTAAATGTGGTCTGAAAGACCGCATTTACGCAATCTACTGTATTTAATTGGTAATTAGCTCCAATGGCTACATCATACCCTCCAACATTTTATAACAGAAAATAGGTACACCTGGGGGGGGCGTGTTTTTGAAAGGGGTGTGGCTTGTCCTGTGAAGGGGCATGGCTTTAAACTGATCTATTTTGCATGTATGATAAGGTGTAAAATCTCATTTTACATCTTATCATATGAGATAATAACTCACAGGACAGGGTCTTATCACTTTATCAGTGCTGTAGGAGTCTGTCCCTGCAGCTCTGCTATAGTGATCAGATGCTGCAAGACTTCAAGGTGAGTATAGGAGGGAGGGAACTACTGGGCCAGAATCTGGTACAGGAGCCCTTTTAGCCGGTACAGACTAATAAAAATAGGTACTGTACCTGTTAAATATGTTAAATATGCATTTTACAGTGTTAAATTAGCAATAAAAACCACATATTAACTTTCAAATTGTTGTCTTTATAAAAAATCCTCAATGTTCTAAAGGAAAACTGAAAAGTAAATGACCTCATTTATTCATTATTAAAAAGATCTTGACAAATTGAATAATAATATAAACAATAATTAATTTATTCTCCTTTTACTTTTCTTTTGCTGGGTTCTAGATCAGAGACAAATTTCATGCCTCTGATTTTTTTTAAAAATCTTTTTCTTTCATTTCTGCAGGAGATTGCTCAGCTTCAGACTCAGATCTCAGACACTTCAGTGGTTGTGTCCATGGACAACAGCCGAGACTTGGACATGAACAGTATTATTGCTGAGGTCAGAGCTCAGTATGAGGAGATTGCTAACAGGAGCAGAGCTGAGGCGGAGGCCATGTACCAGTCACGGGTGAGCCTGACAAACAACATGGAGACTATATATACTAATATATTATGTGCATGTTAATGTTAATAACTTTTCCTTTAATTTTCACCATCAGTTTGAGGATTTGCGCATTGCAGCTGGAAGAAATGGAAACAACTTACAGAACAGCAGAAATGAGATCGCCGAACTCAACCAAACCATTCAGAGATTTAAAGGAGAGATTGAGTGCGCCAAATCCCAGGTACATAATCTTTGTAGGCCGGAGACCAAATCAGTTTATACAGTTAGATGCATTACAGAGGTGGAACTACCATTGGTGCAACAGGTGCAACAGCACAGGGCCCATGCTGATACAAGGGCCCACAGCCATCATCACTGCACCGCCGAAGCTCCCTATTGGGTTACCTGGAATATCATCAGGAGGGGCAAAGCATATGTTTTGCACCTGGGCCCACAACTCATTAGTTGCGTCTCTGATGCATTATACTGCTTTTAATCAGAATGTAAACTCGAGTATTCATTAGTTACATTTTTTTGTTTATTCTCCCATAAGGACCCCATTACACATGAGGCTAAATCAATACAACTAAATTAAGCAACTTATTATAAATTAAAAAACCAGCTTGAGAGAAAAGACAAAGCAGGTTTAAGTGTAGACCTGAGCAAGACCACGTTCAACTGCAGGGCGCCATCACTTGGCCTGGAGAGAGGAACCTGCCGATAATAACCTTGGACCGGATTCACAACTACGTGTATTGGTAAGTCACGTGCGGATTTCTAAGTGCTGCGCTAATGCGCACTTGTAGTAAATATTTTACGCTATCTACGTAGCTTTTCATTACATAGATTGCGTATTTGCGGTCTTAAAAGCCGCATGTACGCAATCTACGTAACGAAACGCTACATAGCGTAAAATATTTACTACGTGTGCGCATTAGCACAGCACTTAGAAATCGGCACGTAACTAACTAATACCCATAGTTGTGAATCCGGTCCCTTATCTCTGTAGCAGCTGCAGAACAGTGGGCTGATATCCTTTCCTGTGCATCTGCCTGAACCAGAACTGCAGTGCTTCATCCCCATGTGACATTATGATGTGACATAGGGAGCAGAGATTTTAAAATGGTATTGCTCAGGTCTATCAAGGTGACATCCTGGAAAAGTTATAATGAAGTACAGCATTTCTATTTTTCTGATGATACATTACTTTCCAATTACTCTAATATTTCTCTAATATTACCCCATTGTGTTTCTGTTTTCTTTAAAATAAACACGTGTCTATGATTTTGGCAGCGCGCTGCACTAGACGCTGCTATAAATGAGGCAGAGGGACGCGGAGAAGCCGCTGTTAGAGATGCCAAGCATAAGCTGGCCGAGCTGGAGGCCGCTCTGCAGAAGGCCAAGCAGGACATGGCTCGCCAAATGCGGGAATACCAGGAACTGATGAACGTCAAACTGGCTCTGGACATTGAGATCGCCACATATAAGAAGATGCTGGAGGGAGAGGAGTGCAGGTGAGGGTAACAGACAACATAATTTTACAAGACAATTAATAATTTAGCAGTTTTGTAAGAGACTTGCAATGTACAAGTGACCTTGGATATTAGTGAGCAATACATTAATATTCTGTATTATTATATTTTCCAGATTGGCCTCAGAGGGACCTTTCAGTGTCTGTAAGTAAACTAATATTATTATCAAAGTCAAAAGGCGGCTCTCTATACAGTATGTGGTAAAATACATTGCAGCAAAGAGAGAACATATAAAGTCCATCTCACTATAGTATTACATCAGTGAAACATTTATCACTTATTATTATCCTTTATTTATAGTGTGCCAGAGAGAGTCTGCATATTATAAACTGTACATGCAACATAAAAGGACAAAACAATATATATATATATAGGAATGTAATAAGATACCCATCTAGTTAAATACACTAAGCAAATCTAGGAAATCAATCCAAGCAGAGCTCTTTATCGGGCAGATGGTGACAGCAAACAGGTTGAAAGTCGATTAAGAGGAGATAATTGAGAGGAGGTGTTAGGGAAGGAAGAGTACATGAGGCAGAAGACTCTGTTCAAGGGTACTTACTATCTAAAGAAAATATGGTTTCCAAAAGACAATGTTTAATTTCTTTACCCATTCTAGCTGTTCTGCATTCAAGCACTGGAGGAAAACACCATTCAGGAGGCTCATCCCATGGTGGCCACCATCATCACAAGGGAGGATTCAGCTCAAGCAGCCATGTCTCCAAAACAATTCCCCACTCTGGCCATGGGCACCACTCTGTCCATGGGCATCACTCTGGCCATGGGCACCACTCTGGCCATGGGCACCACTCTGGCCATGGGCACCACTGTTAAAGGGGCCAATTCTGTGTGCCCATATTGTTGAAAGCACAGGAATTTCTAACAAGGCATATATATAGTCTTCATTTAAACAATGCTATCTTTTCTGTCTAGCTAGCCACAGTCTGTCAATAAGCAAGTGGAGTTCTGTGTTCAGTTATCACGTAAAGTTCTTCACTATAGCAACATATGCAGTCTAAATGCAGTTAATAGTCAAGTGACTCTGAAACTATATTGTGTATGTTGCCTTTAAATTTAATATAATGAATTAATTGTAAACATAATAAGAAGATTGTATTACATTTTCTTTTTAACTCTGAATTAGTTTATGTGAGAGCACTAGCTAATTACCCTTCAGGAGAAAAACTACTGATTGTTCTTTCTTCTACAGGGAGTGGTGTAGTTTAGTGGCAATGGATATGTGTGAATCTACTGAGATTACTTAGAATGTCATAGGATCCAAAAAGAGACAAATACCAGCTGTCAGACATTACATTTGTTGCTAGTAGCTTGTTGAGACCAGTTATTTTACAGTATGTGACAATGGCACAGCTGCGGAAATGTTTTCATCAGACTCCTCCATAATGAATGGATGAAGCTGTGATCTTTCCATGTTCATCTTATTTTACAGACCATTATTTTTTATGTCCATTCCTCTTTGCTGACCAGTTATTTTCATGCACTCTGTAGTCGCTCATTACTGCTTTTGTTATTATTTTGTCTTGTGCTTTGTAATGTAACCACTATTTCAAGTTTGCATTTTAATTAAAGTTTATCACTTGCTAAAATCTGCCTCTGGCTACTCCTGTGATTGCATCCTATATGAATCTTTCTGTAGTATTCTGACCTATATGGGTTACATCTGACTCTTTGTCGGGATTGTTGGAACACTGGCATAATACAAATTTACTCAGACACTCCAGAAAAGCATGACCCCCCCCCTCCCCAACTTCTTCCAAATTTCCAAAACCTCTTAACACCCTTTAAACATCTCTGCATGGTCCAACAGCGACCCACATACAACATCTCTAGTATCTACTGATTGAGCCTTGCAGACCTCTTTCCTGAACTGCCTGGTTACACAGTTTCTTGGGACAGAGACATGGGCAAACCAATGGGGAGAGTACTTCGATCAAGATTTTTCAATATGCCTGTTACTACATATTAAAGATATAAGGTTTTAAGGATAGTTTAACCAAAGGATCATATCACAGTCTAGATGTTAGTAGTGCATTATAATATAAACTATTCACTGAACATGAACATGACCAGGATTTACAACCAGGTTCAATCTTACATGTGTTTAAGCCTATGCTAGCAAACTGTACCCTACACAAAAGGTATTTCTTGCAGAGAAAGTCAAGAATACCTTAGGGCTAGATATACTAAGCTGCAGGAAAGGAAAAGTGGAGATGCTACCAGTAGCAACCAATCAGATTCCAACTGACATTCTCTAGTATATAATAGGAAAGTCAGAGCTAGAATCTGATTGGGTGCTATTGGTAACATCTCCATGTTTCCTTTTTCGCAACTTAGTAAATCTGCTCCTTAGCATGCTCAAAATCGAAAGGGCATATGAGTGGACTTATACAGCACCTTTGTTGCGTGCATGCATTTGAGCATTGATCTGGATTGGCCTCGCTATATAGGTAGTTTTGTTTTTAAGAATAGACACTGATGGTAATCAAATATATATTCACATGAATAATATGATATATATACTAACTAGTCAAAGGCCTGTCAAAATGACAGGAAAAAATATTTCCTATCATGACTCCCCAGTATCCCCCATCCATGTCATTCCATCTCCCAGTATCCTCCATCGTATAATTCCACCCCCCTCCCCAGTATCCCCCATCATGTCTCCCCAGCCCCCCACTGGCAAAGCTCCTGCAAGCCCCACCAGCTATGAATTTAAACTGTAATCCCTAGCGTTACAGGGGATGTGCGGGAAGCCCGGTCCATCCCCTGAAACGCAGGAAATTACAGGAGTGATTGACAGGGGGCGGGGCTGAATGATGCAATTTGCATAAATCGCGTCATTAATGCAGAAATCAATGGCTTCCCTCTGGGTTCTCCCGGAGGGAAGCCCTAAAAAGTCAGCAACCCTGAGCTTAGTAAATCCAGCTCTAAGTGCCATAAACCGGGTTAGGGGCATGACAGGTGAGTTAGGTGCTGTTCTGTCCACACCTAACTTACTCTTATGTGTGAATACGGCCAATTATCTTTATGTATTTGGGTAACACTTCTGGAAAGTTGTCTGTCACACAGTGATGCTGGGGACATATCTGTGTGGGAACAGGCACTTGTAGCCATTGAGCTCTGTGTGTTTGTCACCATTCACCACATGACCACAGGTGTATGGGAGTGTCCTGGATATTCCTGGCGGGTTTGTGTTATATGGAGATTATTATGATGAGCATCATTATTATTATTATACGAAAGTCATGGCTCTGGTGGGTTTAGTCAGGCTGCCATGGTCCTGATCAGGAGACGATGCATGGTTGGCGGGAACACGCACTGGTCGCGAGGTGTAATCACTGGAAGGAGGCTCAGGCGGGAAAGCATTGTCACGCGGTACGGGAAGCGTCGATGGCACGTGGTCTGTTTGGCCTCGTCACCTGATCACAGCAGCTTCTTATCTCCTGTAGCAGCAACGGAGGCACCTGAATGCGAAACCAGAGCCTGCTGATAAAGACGTGGCAACGCAGGAACTCCTGTGAGGGCGGGGCTACAACCACGTGTATTTACGCCCTCGTCTCATTCCCAAAGATTGGCGTGGTTGAGGCTCCGTCCTTAAGGAAGTTCCAGTCAGTGTTGTTGTCACGTCTATCGCTGCATGTCCTTCTGGTTTGAATGTTGCTGATGCTGCCACAAGAGAGAAGCTGTGTGATCCGGTGACCGGAGTATGAGAAGGCGGTTAATGGAGGTGAGACTGGCTGCACGTGCTATCTGTACCACGTGACGATGCTTTCCCGCCTCCGCCCGGTGTTTACACCTAGCAACCAGTATGAAATGATCCCGCCAACCGGGCATCAATCACGTGATCCGGAGCTTACCAGCTTTACTACAGTGTCATGTCCTACATAATAATAATGATGCTCCTCATATTACCGTGCATGTGACACAACACATACCTGGAATATCCAGGACACTCACACAACACCAGTGATGTGTGGTCTTAGGGTGGATGGTGACACAAGCAGTGAGCAATAGCAACAAGCGCCTCTTTCTCCTTTATTTGCACCCAGCATTATTGAGTGAGGCACAACTTTCCAGACGTGTTACACAAATACGTTCACAGAATATGTGTTAGTGATTTCTTGTTTTAGTGTATGAAATATATTTATATCTACATAAAATGCATACATTGTGTGTGTGTATATATATATATATATATATATATATATATCTATATACTGTATATCCTTTATATATTTATTTGGAGAAAGGGGGATGCGTAAGAATAATGCCGGTGAGATCTTGTTAGGCAGCTTACACAGATATTTAGAAAGTGTTAAATGACAGTTGCCGCATATTGATCCCCTTACAAACCATGATACAGCTGATTAAAAACTGTAATTCATATTGTCCCTCAAAGAACATTTACGGTTTCTTGATATGGTATCATAGATACATGTGTTTTATATGATGAATACTATTGCTGCACACAACACAGAATGATGCACTACAATAATTAGGTATCATAAGGTAAAAAAACAAATTGTATTGAAATGTTTTGTTAACAATGCGTATAAGAAAAATAACGAGTTGGAAACTGCTAATTTTATGGTAATAGTTAAGATGTTAATCATGGACATAATTGCAATATTTCCAGGGCCAATCCAGAGCTGCACTTACACATATCTTTTAGGTGTAAGCACAGCATTTATTAGCACTGTGCATGTGCAAATTGGTAGAAAGCAGAGAAAGGGGCTGCTAAGTTGTTGATCCGCCTGTGTTCACCATGTGCTCTGCGCTAATGGAATGGAGTCTTCCACTATATTAAAATGTTACATCCTGGACTGCTGTATTCTGTTTTGCCTCTAGGGGCAGACCTGGACCAGTTATTCCTACTGTGGACATTTCTATTACCTGCCCCTAGAGGCTGCTGTTGAACACTCTCTCTGAGACTAATCATATTATGTTCTTGTTATCCTACACCTGTGCTATTGCTTTATCTATCCCACCATTCTAGAGCTAGGTGTAGGTCATTGCTTCCTATTTCCTGTGCTGCAAGATTGTTTGCTGTTCTCAACCATGGGTCTGTCAGCTGGTTCTCCCTGTCTCCTGGATCCCTGCTTTATACCAGCCAAGCAGCTCACTCTCTGGACTTTATTTGGACTTTCTTGCTTACATACTGTGGATTTACTATACCTGCATATTTCACCTGTGGACTCTTTGCATTCCCGGTATCCTTGTGTTTTCTAACTGTTATCTGTGCTTATTTCTGCTTTATCTGCATACCCCTGTGTTCTGTTTTCATACCAATCATAACATAGAATATGGATGAGGGTGGTTTAGTCAAGTTGTGAGAGCAGCAGTAGCTTCCCTGGGCTTCCCAGTGAAATCCTGCATCATCTCAGGGCTGGTGTAAGTGCAAAATAAAGGAGTTTTATTATCTTTTAATTTTTATAAAGACTGCATAGCAGAAAAGATGGTAAAGATCCAGTGGTCTTCATGACAGCAGAGTCTATAAAATCTGCCTCCTCTACGTTAGCTCAATCATTTCAATTCCATATATTCTCTCATAACTCAGAGTGTTTAAGAATAAGTGGAATTGAAATTATTGAGCCCACAGAGAGGGGTGGGGGACAGATTTGGTAGATTCTGCCGTCCTGAAGTCTACTAGATCTTTACCATGCTCCTGGCTCCAGAAGGCTTAAATGGTAACATTGTGCAATAGCCAGACCCCAACATGCGTGGGTCTGTAATTACGCTCCCGTAGCAGGGAGTGCACTCCCCGATGTCAGTAGAAAATATGGACACTTACGTGTCCAGATTCCTACCTTGACTTTTACGACTAGGTCTGCGTCTGTGCGACCGCAGACCTAGTCGTAACAGGGTGCCCCGACCCCTCATTTACATGGCTATCCCCGCCTGTATGGAGGGGATACGTCCATCGTAACTGAAGGGTCAGCCCCTTCAGTGTAAGTACTGACTTACGTTACTTCATTCCAAAGGAACCTTGAATCTTAAACCCATATATGAATATAAGAGAGAAATCAGTACTTCAGATAAGTGGCGTTTTCCTTGCTTATGCTATGCCAATAAAATGATATAATGGGGAGTGATGCTGAAAAGGGATATAAAGTAACAATTCTTATGATGCATGTTGGTGTCTCCTCTGAGCCCTAAACATATCTGTACGTTTAATTAAGAGCTAATCTTTAAATAAATAGTTAACGGAACTATACATCGGGATATAATTTTAAGTTTAACAGAATACAATATATCTAGAGGATTCCATACTTCTCCCCTTCTCTCTCATATAAATACACATAATTGCCCTCTCTCTCATACACATAACTGCCCCTCTTCTCTCTCTCTGTCTCTCTCTCTCTCTCTCTCTCTCTCTCTCATATACACATAACTGCCCCCCTTCTCTCTCTTTCTCACATACACATAACTGTTCCTATTTCTGTCTCAATCTGATATAAACATAACTACCACCTCTCTGTGTAGCTACCTCTAGCAAAGGCATGTATCGACTCTTTCTTCAACAGAGCTGCAGGGAAATTGCTAATAAAGTGGATTGGATTAAAGAGCAGGAGGGGAATTGCCCACTAGCAACTGCATCCCCAGCACCTACTACAGTTGCACCCCTTGAATTACCCTTCCCAGACATTTTTTCCATTCAGCTCAATAAAGCACAGTAGGTGTATAAAAAAAAAAAAAAAGCCTCCACAGGCCTGCTTCTATGTTCATCCCTCCTTGAATGACTGATCATAGTCATGTGATACTTCCTGTCAGGATACAACATACTGTAGAAAGCTCGAAATTTCAATAAACGACCAATGACTGACACTCTGCACACACCACTCACATCATCTACGAAATAAAGACATCTTTATTTTTTAAGATCTTATAAGAGATCTTAATTTGGATTAAGAAAGAGGCACAGATTTATTAATTTGAATTAGAATTGACTATGATTTTTTATGTGTAAAAGGTGGCATATTAGCAGATGGGAGAGTCAGCGGTCAACACCGGTGATCACAGAGTGAGGACAGGCAGCCCCTGTCCTCGGCGCTACAATGAACACGGTATAATACAGTCACTGATCCCCCATCAGAGTGCACATCACGAGGGTACTGCGCCAGGAGATCAGGCACCCGCCAAAGAGCTTAGGCATACCTGATATATATCAAAGGGCATGCCGTTCCATGTCCACATCAAGCCCTTTCCTATGCACCAAATAATAGCTGACTCCCCCACCATTACCCTCTATCGGACAAGGTGTGCCCCATCGGCTCTAAAAAGGGACTGGTTGAGGTGTGAAATTTCAGGATGAAAGCTACCCTAGCCCCAAGGTCAATGCCAAATTAGGTGAGTGACCTATTCGTTTTCCTATTCACATTGACTATAAATTGGATATAGCCAGAGCCCCACCATAATCACCTAGGGATGATTCATGACCAACAAATGGACAGGGAATGAGCTATGGATTTTGAACAAGTCACATTTAACAGCATGCTCAAAGATACAGGACCCAACATAATCCAAATTGTTGCCTCCTAAATGGATAACCAGGCAATCAGGAAGCCCATAATGAGCCATCACTGAATTAAAGAGGGCAGCAAATATGTCCCATTGCATTCCTCTAACACTAAGCCAGTCAATGTCCCACCCAGGAAAATGCCACAAGGCCCTCTGTCTGTTCACAAAATCCTGTGCCCAATGTATAAAGGAATGGCCTATAACTAAAACCCGACGATCACGGGAGCCCGAACCTGTAAAATAAATGAATATAAAATGAAAATATAGCCAGCCACATGAACACAATTTAAACCTGAAAATTGACAAATCAAAAAGATAACCATATCTAGAACCATAGCCTACCAAATCAAGCAGCAGGAAAAGCAAAGTGCTTATTAAATAGTGTGAGGGATAGGAGGGGTGGGGGGCTTTGTGGGGAAGGGGAGTGTGAGCCAGAGCAAAACTAACAAGGGGAGGACAACTCCTGAAAACCTCCAGGGTGACCCAAGCCAATTAGCCACCCCCGAATAAGGAGGAAAAGGCAGGAGAAATGCCCCTTGTGTCCCCCAGAGACAAGGCGAATCAACTAGCTCGCCCGGACACGAGTATGCCTACTTACTTTTACAATACATTTCAAAAAAGCTTCCTATTTTTTTTTTTTATTCTCAAAACAATTAACTTCTTATCTAATATACTGTATATATAACATTTTATAACTAAATCTTACTTATTCTAATGTAATATTTCAAACCCAGCTGGGAAGTAAACTTGCTCTACTAATATGGGCACTGATGTAGCTGCACTCTTTATATATATATTACAATGCAACTGCATTATCCATGGTATATGCTGCTAGGAACATCCATATATTTAGATGGTATCTGGTTCTACCAAGAGGTGGCCCTGTGACAATGACTGCTGGACTAACGATAGCCATATATACCTCAGCTCTTGAAGGTGTAGCTAACAAAAGGAAGATACACAGGGACATGACAGGGCACTAAAGAATTGGACAGCAACCTTGCTGTAATTAACATTCAGCCCCAATGCTCATGATGCAATTTTATTTATTTAGTTAAGCTGAAACTGAAGAAAACTACAGTTAATTTTTTATTTTTTTTTCATTAACATTAAATGAAGTGAAACCAAGGCATTGCTGGTAGGATACTCTGATATTTATTGGTAAACAAGATATAGCATATTCAGTAAATGGTAGCCAGTACATGTCAATATTTTTTAAATGTTCTTATAACTAACAGCAGTGGTAAACGCAGGATTTTTAAAGGGGGGTTTCCAAATTCTAGTAAACATGTGGAGTAAATTAGTGCTATATAGAGGACGCACTATATAAAAAATATACTGGGTAGATTATGGCTTTGGTAATGACACATATTATAATATTTACAAGTTATATTAGTGCATACAAGGCCATATCAAGACCCCTAATATACCCTATAAATATTATAGCATGTGTTATTTCCTTACCCTTAATATACCCAATATGTACCATATATAATGTGCATCCCCAGACCCCTAATATATGGGCCTAGAGAAGACACACTGTATAAAGTACATACTGGGTATAATAACTGTCTAAGATAACGTATAGTATAATATATATTGGGTATATTAGGGGTCTGGGTATGGTCAACTATATACTGTATATAGTGTGTCATTCCTAGATCCTAATATATCTCACAACCATTACAATGTGTCATCTCAGACCCCTAATATACTTTATAAAGTGTGCCATTTCCCAATCCCCCCTCCCCCCACTAGGGCCGTCTTAACAGAATTGTAGTCCCTGGGCAAAGCAATGCACAGGGACCCCTACCAATCCGTTCAAAAGATATGTAACAGGAACATTATAAGCCTTAAAAAACAAACATTACCACATATAAATGATAATTCATCACACTGTGCCCCCACAACCTACCTGCAGGCACAATGTGCTGTATTCAGAGATCCGGAGACTGGTCCACGGACGGAGAAAGTAACACAAACCAAAACCCCAGTCACTCCCCTTGCCCACGGAGACATCCGCCAGCTGTAACTTTCTGTGGCCTTTTCCGAGTGTAGGTGTTC
>WWET01000583.1:344882-382222 GCA_011038615.1 Limnodynastes dumerilii
CGCATGCGCAGATCGGCTGAAAAGCCGATCTTACGCCCGCCGTCCTAGCGGCGGCGGGCGTAGTTCAGGATCAGGCCCAATGTGGATAATGACATCAACCTCCCTATCCTTGCTCACTGCCTTTAAAATATTTTAAAAGCGCTTTTTATTCTGTGGAGCTGTAGCTCCAGGCAAGCACTTCATCTGATTAATAATTTCAGAACCTCTTTCCAGCTGGATACCCCTAACAATAGAATCCCCCACAAGAAGTGCAGTCCTTCTCAGGGATTCCCTTTTCTCGCCATCGGGTTCCCTTAACACCTCATGCTCTACATTACCTGTTGTAATACAGTCCAGGCCTCCAAGTGCTGCATATGAGTTTTGCAAGGGCACAGCCTGTGCAATGTGTCCTTGTGCAACTGGAACCTTAGCAGCATTCTTCACCATAGTCCACCCTGTACACCTCCTGGGAACTCTCTGAGGCAATGGTAGCATCAAAGATACAGACATCGGGGCAGATCCTGAATTACGCTTTTCAGCGAATTTACGTGTGGCGGACACGTAAATTCGCAGATTTGTACGCACTGCGCATGCGCACCACAGAAAATACGCACATTCGCGTAGCGTATTTTCAAACGTAAGGATAATTCACGTATTGCAAACGTAAGTAATTACGTGTGGGCGTGCCAAATTTACGTTAGCGACGAATACGTGCGATTTACGTGAAGTAGGCGGGGGGGTATTTAAAGTGTACAGTATGGGCGTGCTAAGCTGCGTACGTTCACGTAGTCTCGTCGTTACGTAGCGGCCGTATGCTGTTACGTTTGAAAAAGTTAAGGTAGGGTTTGGGTAGCGTATTTTCACAAAATACGGCCGTGCAGGGGGTGTGTTAAGGGTAGCGTAGCGAATTTACGTACGCGAAAATTCGCTACGCGAACAAACGTACGGCAAATGTTGTTCAGGATCTACCCCATCCTGTATATCTCACCATGCATTCTAGTTATCTCATCCCGCAAAAAAGATATACATCTATACATTCCATAGATATCCCAAAGGAGAACAATATTCCTCACAGCACAAAGACACTTATTATTAAAGATTCTGCCACAAACATTTTGCAAAAAGAATTACAATTTACAAGGAAGATGTCAGCAAACACTCAGGAAAAGAAGTCATGCAAAATGGCAGCAGCAGCTTATATACCCCTTCATTGTCCCACCCCTTTCACCCCCCAGGCTTAATCTAATTGGCTGCCCTTCCCATGACCCCAAGAAAACTAGTGGTCTGACACAGAGCACAGTCAGGTGTTTAAGGGCCCTCATGCTTAAAACACATTTTTAGGAAAATGGTGTTTTGTATCAATTACAGATCTGAATTTAGTGGGCGTAACCAAGACATTGCTCAGTTTAGTTCGGAACCCTTAAAATCGTATCTATTGGATTAACAACAAGCTGAACCATTAATCTCTAGTGCACACAAGTGTGTTTGTGCTTCTGCTGTGCAATCAGCCCCACTATGATTAGCAGAGGAACATATATTTGTAGCATGGACTTGGCATGAAAAAGGAAAATAACCAAGGCAGGATCTAAGCAGATCACAATATTTCCATAGTCTTCAAGGACCTGATTCATAGTTAAGTCCGCAAAGGGACTTATGCAAATCAGTTATGTAAGTCCTCTTGTTTATAACATCTGCACATGTGTGCAACAGATGTTATGCAGCAGGTATGGAAAGCTGCAGGGGTCTGAATATGGACCCAAGTCCTTTAATGTTAATAAAATGTATAAAATACAATTTTCTTTATTTTTGTAGTCATTTATTTGCCTGTTTATTATATATATGTTGTGATACTTCACATCAGATCCATTGCTAATATTAATATTTCTTTCTTGCTTATCTGTTACACACTCAACCACTGGAGGAAATACCATTCCACTATACATGTGATTACCATTATCATATTCCATACTGCCATGTCTTCAAAACACTCTCCAAGGAGCCAAGCCAAGGACATCATTGTGACGTTACACTCATTAATATTTTACTGTGACAAGAGTTTGTTTTACAGTGTCTCTTACAATGTTTTAAAATGGTGTTTTCTCCTGGTCGTTGCCTTTATTTATTAGATTCTTATCCAATAAATTGCTTTTAAATGCTATTATTGTCATTTATCATCTTATAAATATTTTTTAATATATATGATAAGGTTTGGTTTTTTTTATTACACTTTTGCATATCCAACATAAGATCAGAAATGTATCAGTAGTGAATGTAAAGGAAAGCATTTATTATTTCAAATAAGGCACCGTACAAAACCCCTCTTATACCATACAAGGCCAGATTCAGGCTATGAATTTTGGAACATCCATGTGTATCAATTGCCATTGATGATACTTCTGTCTCCTCCTTCCCTCAAGTTTGCAAACCTAGGTGTCATCCTTGACTCTTCACTTTCCTTTATACCACACACCTGTGTCCTCTATCATTCTTGTCGTTTCCACCTAGGCAACATTACACGTATTCGTCGCTTACAATGAAGTTACCAGAAACCTCATCCACTCTCTAGTCCAGGGGTCCTCAAACTACGGCCCGCGGGCCACATGCGGCAGAAACCTCATCCACTCTCTAGTCATATCACATCTCGACTACTGTAACCTCCTCATCATTGGTCTCCTGCTAACCAGTTTTGCCCCTGCAATCTATACTCAATGCTGCTTCCAGGCTTATCTTCCTCTCACACCGCTCTGTCTCAGCCTCTCCTTTATGTCAAAACTTCCACTGACTTCCTGTCCGCTTTAGACCTCTCTTAAAACTCCTTACCCTCACCTTTAAGGCCATCTACTCATTCACTGCTCCCTACCTCTCTTGCCTCATCTCCATGCACAACCCTTTCCACTCTCTTCGGTCTGCTAACCATCACTTTCTGTCCTCCCTACTAATCACCACATCTCACACCTGTGTCCAGGACTTCTGCCGTGCTGCACCTCTGCACTGGAATTACCTCCCTTCTTCAGTCAGACTCTCCCTCACATTGCAGGTCTTCAAGTTCTCACTCAAAACGCACCTGTTAAGGCTAGCTTACCCTTCCCCACTAAACATCTTGTTAAGCAGCGCCGCATGCCCACGGCAAACTGCTTTTCTTCTCCGCACTCACCGCTGTCAGTCTCTCCTGGGTTACTCAACGCTGCAGCGTCCCGTCAGCTGGCTTCTGTTCCCTTACTGTTCCGTTCAGATGCGCTGTCTCTCACTGCTTCCCCGGCTCTCTGTGATGGCGTTGCCGGGCAACCTGGGACACACATTTCCCCTGACTGTCAGGCTGGCATCAGGGACGTGTCTCAGTCACCTTGACGCCAGCCTATCTCCTCCTTTGGCGTGCTCCCTGCATGTTACCATTGGCCAGCAGTTCTTTAAATTCCTTCCTGCCCTCATTGCAGGCACTAGTTATAGCTTCCTCCTTGGTGCTTATAGCTTGCTCTCTTTGCCTTTGTGCTTTTCTTGCTATACATCTTGATCCTGAGTGCCCCATCGTTGCCCTGCCTTGTTCCTGCCAGTTACCCTATTGTCTGTACTTCCCTCTCTCTTCCTTGCCGTTTAATCCTCCTTTGTATTAATCCTTCCTGTTCCTCAGTGACTGTGTTTGTATCCCTTTTAGGATTTCCTCCTGTATAAGTGAGTGAGCGAGTTGCCTTGTTAGTTTTGTGAGTCTGTACTGTATTGTCACCCCCGGTCTCATCTGTTCTGTGTTTATTGTAGTTTGTCACAGTTCAGTTCTTTCTGGTACTGACTTTACCTACTTACCCATTCTCTCTCCTCCATTCCTCTCTGTCCTGCTTTCACTCACTTTCTTCTCCCAGGCATTGCCCCAGGGGCCACAACCTGCGGGTAAATCTGGAGCCCAGACTATCCTCACCATCAGAGGCTTTAGTGAAGAACCAGATCCTGCTAGACTCCGTGCCTTGGCAAGCTTCGTTCGTCTTATCAAACGACCACCCTGGTTCTCCACCCCAGGTAATTGCAGTGGTGTCATAACATTATAACCAGCCAATTATATACCAAATTTCGTCGGAGTACTTTCCAGGATCTCCAGTCCCTCCTTCATTCTTCACATCTGGGTATGGATCCTGCAGCATCAGAAGCCATCAACGGCTTGATTACCCAGGTATCTCACCTGGATCAGATGGTCCAGAACCTCACTTCCAAAGTGGAGTCGCAGGAACCAGCTATTGCAGCCCTTCGTTCAGCACTGCCTTTGGCAGGTCCTCTCCAGTCTAGAACATTAAGGCTCCTTTGCCTGATCGATTTTCGGGAGATCGTTCCAAGTACCATTTCTTTAAGAACAGCTGCCTTCTCTACTTTCAGTTACAACCCTCTGCTTCGGGCTCTGAATTCCAGAGGGTAGGATTAATTATTTCCTTATTACAAGGTGAACCTCAATCATGGGCCTTTTCGTTGGATCCAGCTCTCCCGGCCAGACAATCTGTAGAGGAGTTTTTTGAGCCATGGGGGTCATATATGATGACCCAGACCAAGAAGCAAAAATAGGCTCTATTCGTCAAGGCCGGAGGTCAGTGGAGGAGTCTGCTGCAGAGTTCAGAACGTGGGCTATCGAGTGCCGATGGAACGATCCGGCCTTACGTTTGAAGTTTCGCTTGGGCTTGTCTGAACATATAAAAGATGTTCTGGTGCAATATCCTGCACCGCAAAATCTTGAGGACTTGATGAACTTGTCTATCAAGATTGGCCGTCGGTTCAATAAGCACAGATTTCCGACTGTAACCACGCCACCAACATCTTTTTCAGATGATGAACCAATGCAAATCGTCTCTTTTTGGCTTTCCAAGATGGAGAAGGATCGCTGACACAATCTTGGCCTCTGCCTCTACTGTGGAGGAAAAGCTCACACGGTGGATCAATTTCCCAAAAAAGTGAAGCCGTCGGGAAACGACACATCCAGATGAATACGGAGGAGATCCACCTGGGCCTTAATTTAATTTCCTCCTTAAATTCTCTATTACTCCCTGTTCTCATTAAAACCAATCATTCTTCTATTAAAGTTCAGGCCTTTGTGGACAGCGGTGTTGCTGGGAATTCTGGACACTGATTCAGCAAAAAAATGGGGAATTAACACTCACCCCCTATCACCGCCCATAATTGCCTGTGGTCTCAACAGCGATCCCCTTTATGGGAGATAAATTTCTTGCATCTCTGAACCTGTTCAACTCCTGGTAGGAGCTTGTCATTCTGAAAACATCCAGTTCTATATCTTTTTCTCTTTTGCAGCCAAATTGGTACTGGGCCATCCATGGCTATTCAAGCACAACCCTGTCATTGACTGGACCAAAGGAGAGATAGTTCAATGGAAAGACTCTTGTAAGTCATGCCTCACTCTGCCCATACGTCAGGTCTCCATGAAAGACACCCTCCTTCCATCCCAGTACATTGAGTTCCTAAATGTGTTTTCCAAAAAAGAAGCGGACAAGCTCCCTCCTCATCGTCCATATGACTGTGCTATCGAACTGATTCCTGGTTCTCCCTATCCTAAGGGTCGGTTATTCTCACTGTCAATTCCAGAAATGAAAGCGATGGATGACTATGTAAAGGAAAATCTGCAAAAAGGATTTATTCGCCCTTGGGGTTCTTATTTGTCTCCAAGAAAAATGTTTCACTCCGTCCATGTATTGACTCCAGAGCTCTGAATAAAATTACTGTCAAGAATAAATATCCTTTACCCCTCATCACTGACTTATTTGACAAACTCAAAGATGGTGTAGCCTACAATTTAATTAGAATACGCAAAGGGGATGAATGGAAAATGGCCTTCAATATTCAGTCTGGGCATTACGAATATTTAGTGATGCCCTTGGGCCTATGTAATGCCCAAGCCGTATTTCAGTGTAATTTACACCAAAATTGATCTTCGTGGAGCCTACAATTTAATTAGAATACGCAAAGGGGATGAATGGAAAATGGCCTTCAATATTCAGTCTGGGCATTACGAATATTTAGTGATGCCCTTTGGCCTATGTAATGCCCAAGCCGTATTTCAGGACTTAATAAATGACGTCCTGAGGGACCTTCTGGGCACCTTCGCTATCGTTTACTTTGATGACATCTTGATCTATTCCCGTTCGTTACAAGAACATCGTCTACAGGTATGCCAGGTCCTTCAAAGGCCTTGTGAGAATCAACGTTACGCTAAACTAGAAAAGTGCGAGTTTGAGGTCACGGAAGTACTCTTTCTGGGTTACCACATCTCTCCACAAGGCTTTGCCATGGATCCTGCCAAAGTCTGTGCCATATTGGAATGGGCCCAACCTACTGATCTTCAAGCCATCTAAAGATTTCTCGGCTTCACCAACTTTTACAGAAGATTTGTCCTTTCTTTCTCTGTTCTGGTGACTCTCATCTCTGACCTCACTAAAAAGGGCGCTGATACATACAACTGGCCCGTTAAAGCTGTGGAATCACTCAAACGTCTGAAAATTGCATTTACTACGGCCCTCATTCTCCATCATTCCAATCCTGATCGACCCTTCATTGTTGAAGTTGACGCTTCTGATGTGGGTGCAGGGGCGGTTTTGTCACAACTTAATCCGGCTGACAATCACCTATATACTTGTGCATACATGTCCAAAAAGTTTTCTTCCGCCAAGAGGAACTACGACATTGGTAACCGAGAATTTCTGGCCCTCAAACTAGCTTTTGAAGAATGGAGTCACTGGTTGGAAGGGGCCAATCACAATATCACAGTAATCACGGACGACAAAAATTTGGCCTTCATAGAGTCCACTATAAGATTGAACTCTCATCAAGCTCGCTGGGCATTGTTTTTTACAAAATTTTCCATTCTTAATTACCTTTCGACCCAGGTCCTTGATCCGACGAGCGGACACTCTGTCACGTTCCTTACTGTCAGAAAGTAATTCCTCCGCATGTCCATTACCCATCATTCCTTCCACCTCGATTATTGCTGGTTTAACTCAGGACCTCCACACTCAAATCCTACAAGTACAGCATTTGAGTCCTAAACAAAAACCTTGGAACCTATAGTTGTTACTATACAGCACAATACAATACAGACATGGGGCCGGATCCAGAACTACGTCTGTCTTCCATAGACGGACGTAATTCAATGAACAATAGCTACTGCGCATGCGTAGTAGCTATTGTACGTAATCTGCATATCGTTTCGATACGTAGATTGCATATATGCGGGCGTAGTTCTGGATCCGGCCCATCATCCTTGTCTCTGCTTTACAATTCCCACTTCATCCTGAAAACTGCCATACTATATAGACTCTATATGTTATCATTCATGTCTCTCCAGCCTCTTAGTATTCCCAATTTATGTCTCTCCAGCCTCCCTTGTATTCCCCATTCATGTGTCTCCAATTCCAAGTATTCTCCATTATGTCTCTCCAGCCTCCCCAGTATTCCTCATCATGTCTCTCCAGATCCCAGTCTTTCCCATTATGTCTCTCCAGCCTCCCCAGTATTCCTCATCATGTCTCTCCAGATCGCAGTATTTCCCATTATGTCTCTCCAGCTCCCAGTATTCCCCATCATGTATTTCAAGTCTCCCCAGTGTCCCCCTAAACAAAAACCTTGAAACCTATAGTTGTTACTATACAGCACAATACAATACAGACATGGGGCCGGATCCAGAACTACATTTGTCTTCCATAGGCGGACGTAATTCAATGAACAATAGCTACTGCGCATGCATAGTAGCTATTGTACGTAATCTGCATATCGTTTCGAATTCCAAGTATTCTCCATTATGTCTCTCCAGCCTCCCCAGTATTACCCATCATGTATTTCAAGTCTCCCCAGTGTTCCCCATCATGTCTCTCGAGCTCCCAGAATTCTCCATCATGTCTCTCCAGCTACCAATATTTCCCTTTTGAGTCCTATACTTTACTTACCTTTGATGTTTTCCCTCCTTCGTCTGCTGCTCTCCTCCATGACGCTTTCTCCTTCAGAGCGACAAACAGCTTATAGCAAAACTCCTTTCAGCTGGCAGCCAGCAGCAGAGAGGAAGCTTGCTATCAGCTGTTCTATGTTCCAGCTGATATTAGGAACCACTTTCAGCCCCTGCACTGCAGCGGGGAGTGGGGGGGGATGAGCGCCTCTTTAGCCTGGTGTCAGTCTGTGCCGCATCCTCTCATATACTGCAGGGAAGCCAATACAGACCTGAATGTAGACATTGGGGAAGATCCAGAACTCCGCTTGCAATACGTTTATTCGCGTACCGTATTTACGCACGCGTACTTTCTATACACTCCCCTAGGCACACCCCTTGAATGTACGTATTTTGTTCAAGATCCGCTTTCCAAACCCTACCTTAACTTTTGCCCACGTAACCGATGTCATCCGCTCACGTACGTATGGGCAACACGTATTTACGCAGCTAAGCACGCCCATACTGTACACTTTAAATACAAATCCCCGCCTACATAGCGTATTTCAGATGTATTTTAGACTCACGTAAAATTGGCACGAACACACGTAAGAATTTACGTGACACATACATGAATGGCCCATACATTCACATCTACGCTACGTTACGGAGCGTATTTTCTATGGTGCGCATGCGCAGTACTTACCAAAATGCGAAAATTCACTCACAAGCGTTGTTCTGGATCTGGCCCATATTCTGTATATGCTCAGTTGATAAATATATACACCCATCGCAGAACATTTCTAAAATCTAGAGGCAGTCAATACTCAACATATTATTTTTGATCGTTGTGTTAGCATTTAACCTTCCATATTCAATGCTAAAAATATAGGTTATGGTCATGCATTTTGCAGTGTGTTGCTTAGTTTTTTTAATATTATTTTTCATCTTTCATTTGCATCTTATTGCGTTCATCACTATGGACTGTACTCACACCTAAGAAGCTTCTGCTTCTTAGGTGTGTAGATTGCCAAACTGACCTACTACACATGCGTAGTAGGTCATTTACGCAACCTACATACCAGTCAGGTCTTTAAAGACCGCACAGAGTAGTTTAGTTGTAATGAGGCGGCCTAATACCTCCTTGTGGTGTGTTTAGTTAGAAGTGGGAGGGGAGTGGGATTTCGATTAGCCGTGTATGGACAGATCTCGGACATGCATAACTAAGAATGGATGTATTTTATAAATGTGAATCACTCGGCCTTTATAGTTTCTTAAAATTACTCAGCATTCACTTAACCGCTACTAAACGCACTTATTGATTAACAATACACAGCATCAGTGTATTAATATCTAGTCTACTAGCTGACTATTAAACGAATTTGGCAATAGTTGTCACTCTGGTAGTTTAACCCTTATTGTGACGTTGTGCAATGAAGTACCTGTATAATGTTTACTATACTGTATATATACTGGTTTGTTACTAAATTAATATATTGTTTTGAGTAAATTATTACTTTTTTTTATAATTTTTTTATTTATTAAAATTTAAATATTTACAATTATATTTACCTTGGTATGTAATGTTTTTATTTTAAAAATGCAAACAGAGCCATACGGACAACAAGAGTGACAGAGGGCTACCTTATCTTTTAGGTTGCTTCCGCAAGGCACTCGCACTTGTGCATCACTCATAACTCTAAAGGCACAGCCATACTGTACATTAATAGTCTGTGTGCTGCTGATTTGCATTAAGAGTTATGCTCCTTTATGATCGCATGCAAACCTCTCTTTCTGCACCGCAGCCTGAATCAGTCCCCCGTCAGTCGCCTGTGTATGTATATCATTTGACCATGGTTTCCATGTTGGAGCTCTGAGCATGCGCAGTATATCTGTATCTCTGTGTCCAGTGTCCAAATCACTGACTTTGGAGACATGACTTTCTGTGAGCTTTGCTTTTTTTGAGCAGTGCAAATACAGTATGAGATTTCCTAACGATCAATTAAATAATGAGTATTAATATTGATTACTGTAGGGAAGGGTCTCCAGCTATTTCAACTGCACTGTCTACATACATTTTGTGGTAAAACACAATTTGTTTTAAATTTAATTAGGGGATGAATTAGAAAAAAATTGTGAATAAACAAAGCATCTATAAACTGCTGACACAATGAAATGACTTCAGTATGAAGGCACAAATGAAATGGTTTTATTATATTCTTAATATCTAGAATTTGTTGTGGTAAATCAGGTTATTTTAGTTTATAGAAATGAGAGACTAGATTACCATTATCTAAAAGGCAGGCTGAAATTAAGTTTGTTGTGTGTTATCTATAAATTTCTACAGTGGTCATATTTACTGAAGGTCTGCTGAGAGAGCAAATTTTAATATACTGTATAAACAAGACAACAGCCAGCAAGAAACAAGCTCTCAATATACTTAAGTTTCTTTACAATGCAGAAAGTAAAAGATAGAGCTGCATTCTAATGAAAGTGTCTCTGCTGAATACTGTAGACTTAACAAAAGAGAGCAAAGGATAAAGTGTACTAAAAACATCCAACTAAATATTGATGCAGAGAGCTGCTGAGGTTCTGGAATGCTGACAGCAGAAAATATTCCCCTTTTTAATGGCAGTTTAGAATTGCTTTAAGTTTGAGTGTAGGGTTTTATTTTGGATCATGTGGTTTAGGGGGAAAGTTTAGCATGGATATCTCTGTACAGTAATATTTACATGAAAATGTACATACTTTTTGTTTATACTTAAATACTTATATTATGGTACTAAATTTATCAGTGGCCAAAACCAAAATGTAAGTAAAAATATACTTATTTCTCATATTAAGAGATAGGTTGCATCTTGCATTCATTTTCATTGTGTTGGTTAGGTGAGGTTTTTGGAACAACAGAATAAGATGCTGGAGACCAAGTGGGCTCTTCTACAAGACCAGAAAACCGCCAGGTGTCAAATTGAGCCTTTGTTTGAGGCTTTTATCAGTAACCTCAGGAGACAGTTGGAGGATCTGGAATGTGAAAGGGCTCGTCTGGATGCAGAGAGGAACAGCATGGAGGGAACCGCTGATGAATTAAGGAGAAGGTATTACTTTGAGAATTGGCATCACATTGATTCATAATCCTATGTCTTGGAAATAAGGCTTTGGGATCTGTCTTGTCTGATCATTTCTGTAAAACATACTATTTGAGTTGACCTAATGCTACACACTAATGACATTTGTCCCAAGTCATAGATGATAACATTTAAGTAACAATCATATGTCCATAATATAACTGCACTGTAGAAAAACCCTCAATAATAAATAATAAAATAAAGATATAATAAAGTAAATAAAGTAAAATAAAAATAAATTTTGCTCATTTTAAATTCTAAAATTAAAGATAGACATGCACATAGATAAAGCAAGCCTAGTAGGTCCTTGTAAACTTCCATAATCAATACAGTATATTCTTTACATATCTTTAAAGTTCTAAGAATATTATTTTATTTTGTTTCTTTGAGAATGTGGTCTACTATCTTTTCAGTAAAATGAAATGATTACATCCAAACTTGTAATATCAGCCATTATATTCAGGCTGTGAGTGCATTCTGCACATGTGAGTGACAGATTTTTACTCAACAGTTCCACACATTCAGAGCTCCACACATTAGGACGTGACAGTGTATCCATTTTAGGTTGAGGGAAGCATTTAAATTGTACTGTATGGGCAGAATTAGGCACTTCCGTACGTTAAGGCAGGGTTATGGACACGTAATTGTTGCGGAACATTAGCAACTCTGTGCGTGGGACAATCTCTCTTAAGTCTGGATATGGTCCAATGATCTCAGCATAAAAAACCCTAAGATAATTATTAATTGACTTAATTTATAACTTTTTATTTACTTTTGAATAACTCCTTTTATCCAAGCTACAATAAGCAATCCTTCCTGCAATGGTATTTCTACTTATATTTTCCATCATCTTTACATGTTATTTTACTTAATTATATATTGAACTTCTTTCCAAATATAATGTCTTGTATACAATGGAATTTTACATCATTTTCTAGATATGAAGAGGAATTGAATGGACGCACAGCTGCTGAGAATGAATTTGTTGGAATGAAGAGAGTAAGCGATAATTGTTTTATTTATTGTACTTTTGAAGTAACATACTTGTAATAAAAACCCCCATGATTAAGAAACTGATCACTATTGGTAGACAATTATTCCTTTGCAACTCAAAGTTTACTTGTGCTTTTATGATAAATTCTTTCTTTCTTTATACTGTTAAAAAAATTATTAAGTTATAGACATAATAATTTATTAGCATAAATTATTATATAATCTGGAAAGTTATATTACATTAATTATGTTATACTAGGTAACAAAAAATCTAAATGATCAAAGGTGTGACTTTGTAAATGGAACTCACTGTAATCTATAGGACGTTGATGCAGCATTTATGAACAAAGCTGAGCTACAGGCAAGAGCCGACTCCCTCACTGATGAGATCAACTTCCTGAGGACCCTGTATGATGCGGTAAATTTTATAGGCTTCATGAAGCAACTATATTTTGTGCTTATTTAAATATTACGTTTATTATAATGTATTTATATAACACTAAAATCTTATGTGACACTATGCTGAGTATTTTATGCAATACAGAAATTCAAAGTAATTAAAAGTCTTGTAAATATAAGATATTATGATATAAACTAATCCATATTACAATCATCATCAATATAATCAAAAATCTTCAAGTTCATGAAAACTACATATATATATAATCCATATCAGACAATTGATGATTTATTGAATCCATTAAAGTTATATCTCTGTGTAAACTATTGCCAAACAACCGTAGCTAATTCATTTTATTCTTTCTCAAGCACTTGTTTAAGTTCTTTTGATGGATTCTAGAGTAGATAGAAAGTGAATACCTACTATTTTTTTGTTATTCTGCAGGAGATTGGTCAGCTTCAAGCCCAGATCTCAGATACTTCAGTGGTTGTGTCAATGGACAACAGCCGAGACCTGGACATGAACAGCATCATTGCTGAGGTCAGAGCTCAGTATGAGGATATTGCTAACAGGAGCAGAGCTGAGGCGGAGGCCATGTTCCAGTCACGGGTGAGTCTGACAAACAACATGGAGACTATGAAGCGGATTCACCCCTATGTATCCGCGCCTACTTCTTCAGTCCCCTCCCCTGACCCACCCCCATTTTAAAGTGCCTAATGGCACTTACGAATGGCAACCTTAACTAAGCATGCATATTTTCCCTCTTAAGGGAATCCCAGCCCTACCTATCAGCCTAATTTATATCCCTCCCCCCAATCACTTTACTTAACTTCCCCTGCATGCTGCCGTGGCACACCTCCTCTTACCTAAAAAACTATGTTTAAATACTGCACATAGTTAATCTACGTGCCTAAGGGCTATGTACATTGCGTAGTCATGATAACTACACATGCACAGTGTGCGATAAGAGAGAAATACACACCTAAGAAGTCTCTGCTGAATCAGGCCTATGCATACTAATATATTATGTTAATGTTAATAACTTTTCCTTTCATTTTCAACCTCAGTTTGAGGATTTGCGCATGGCAGCTGGAAGAAATGGAAACAACTTACAGAACAGCAGAAATGAGATCGCCGAACTCAACCAAACCATTCAGAGACTGAAAGGAGAGATTGAGTGCGCCAAATCCCAGGTACATAATCCGTGTAGTATTCATTATTTTATTATGAACCAATGGGGTCCCTATTATACACAAAGGATTGATTCTTTCTACTACTGAATTATACGACTTATAAATTACTAATAATATACCCCTGTGATCTACCTGACTTGGCATCTCACCAGACATTCATTAGTTCAGGTGGAATAACCAGGAAAGACTTTCCATGCCTTTTTCCACAATTCTACAGATAATGTTCTGGGATGTTATTAAGATGACATTATATCCTATGGAATAGTTCTTATAGAATCAATAACATAACATTATTTCCACTGTTCTGATGATACTTTCCAAGTTTTCTTTAAAATAAACACGTGTCTATGTTTGTGGCAGCGCGCTGCACTAGACGCTGCTATAAATGAGGCAGAGGGACGCGGAGAAGCCGCTGTCAGAGATGCCAAGCATAAGCTGGCCGAGCTGGAGGCCGCTCTACAGAAGGCCAAGCAGGACATGGCTCGCCAAATGCGGGAATACCAGGAACTGATGAACGTCAAACTGGCTCTGGACATTGAGATAGCCACATATAAGAAGATGCTGGAGGGAGAGGAGTGCAGGTGAGGGTAACAGACAACAAGGTTTAAACTTTTCTAAAATAATAATTGCTATATCTAATAACTAATAACTGTGGGCCTGATTAACACCCTAGAAGCTCTGGCTTCTTAGATGAATTTTTTAAAGAAATAACCTACTTTCATGTGTAGTAGGTATTTTACGCTGTCTACGTACCACTTAGGTACATGCAGTATTTAGAGACCGCACTTAGTGGTTTAAGTAAAAGGAGGCAGGCCAGTGCCTCAGGAATAACATAAGAAGAGTGGGTGGGAGGAGGTATTTATTGTGAAAGATGTAGATCTGCTGATGTAAAGCAATACAAATATTTCACATGAATGGCTACAGGTGAAAGGAGATAGAAGAATATTAGAATAATCAACATACTGTCAGTTATGTCAAAGGCATGCATTGTATAAATAACCTTGAATATTACTGAGTGATACATTAATACACTTTATTCATATATTTTTCAGAATGTCTTCAGAGGGACCTGTCAGTGTCTGTAAGTAACGTAATATAATTGTTAATAACAAATTGGATTCTGTATGTGGATTACGTGGTAAAATACAATGGAAAAAAAACATGTAAACATGTAAAGGTCATCTTACTATGGTATTGTGTTTCTGAGACATGTATCATTTATATTATGCTTTATAAGATGCCAGAGGACACCTAACATGCCATATATAGTACATGCAACATAACGGGACAAAGCAATATATATCGGTACATATATAGGAATATAATAGACTACATATCCAGATAAACACAATAAGCATATCTAAGGGGGTTACTGACTAAGGAAACTATGGTTACTGAACGAAAGTATTTATTTGTGTATTCTTTTTACCCATTCTAGCTGTACTGCATTCAAGCACTGGAGGAAAACACCATTCAGGGGGCTCATCCCATGGTGGCCACCATCATCACAAGGGAGGATTCAGCTCAAGCAGCTATGTCTCCAAAACAAGTCCACACTCTGGCCATGGGCACCACTCTGGCCATGGGCATCACTCTGGCCATGGGCATCAGTCTGGCCATGGGCACCACTCTGGCCATGAGCATCACTCTGGCCATGGGCACAACTCTGGCCATGGGCACCACTCTGGCCATGGGCACCACTCTGGCCATGGGCACCACTGTTAAAGGGGTAGATCTTGCGCACCAACATTATATAAGTCATAGATCAGTCAATTTAAATGTTGCTTTAACAAATCTTGATTCTGTGAGCTAATGTTAAATAAGCTATTTGCCCTATAGATATGAATTATAAAGATTTCTAAGCAATGGTTTTCTTTTTGCTTCCATAAAAGTTTGCCCCCTTCCAAATAAACACAGCAAAGCTCTATGCAGTAGCTACATTAGACTCTCCAGTTTTATATGTAGGCCAAGTGATTGTATCAAGTGTTCTTACACATTCCAAATAATTTTTTAACAGCATTCTCTATTCTTTCTATAACAAAGTGCTGTGTTCTGTTACTATGTTCAACTTTTTGGATAGTAACATATAGGGCCCATATGCAGTCATTGGTCAAGTGACACAAACTATGTTGAGTATGTTGTCTTTGTATTTAACATATGTATATATCAAGAGAGGAATGTGCACAATTTCTTGATATGTTAAATAAAATCAAAATGAGCTTATATGAGAGTTCTAGAGGAGAGGAAAAATATGAATACCTGTTCTTTTCTTCTATGAGGGCTTCTGGTTGAGTGGCAATGGGCATGCGTGATATTAGAAAGATGATGTAGAATGTCATTGGAATCAAAATGGATCAGACACCAGTTATTAGCTACAACTGTCTGAAGTTGCTAATAGCTTGCTGATTCTAGATATTTCAGTATGTGAACATATAACTTTTTAAAGATTGATGGAACTGTGAAAAGTGAATGAAGAAAAGTGCTCATCCCTCTCTGCAGAACGGTTATCTTTGTGCACCTTGTAGCTACTCATCTCTGCTTGTGTGTATTGCTATTTCACTTAGTAAATGTAACCTCTGCTTGCATGTCGATTAAAGTTCATCACTTGCTGAAATCTGTCTCTGGCTGTAATTAAAATCATATGCATCATATACTGTAATAGTCAGATTTGGTTTAATATACTGATCTATATGGGATACATTTTGTGGTTCTGCAATGTTCAAAGATATGTCTCCTAAAAGGAAAACCCTGCAATAACAGCACTGTGCAATAAGGAAATGGCTAAATGGTTTTCTTTGCTAGGAGCTGGATTTCAGATTTTTTAAGACAATAACGATATAATGTGTAGTTCTTAGCTGGATAGCAGCAAATATATTTATTAATACAATATAATCTGGTACCAGAACATTTAAAAACAAACATTAAAAACAATCACCATACATTATCATTAGTGTGGTCAGATTATAATTATTGCACCTGAGTTGACCGGAATGGTAGTATAATTGCTATGGGCTGGACCCAGACTTAAGTAAGTGCTTGAAATTAGTTACTCCTGGGCTAAACCATGTTGATTGCAGGAGGGGGGTCATATTTCATCTGTTGCAAACAGTATTAGAGTTGAGAGGTGAAGTTTCCCAGCCCAAGTCTAAATAACAGTGTGATAGTAAAGCTGGTCAGTATCTGTGTGCAGTAAGCAATTCAAAGATATAGATCCCTGCATGCAAAGAATACAATTTACTTGACTTCCCCTGTAATCAACATGGTTTAGCCCAGGAGTAACTAATTTCAAGCACTTACTTAAGTCTGGGTCCAGCCCATAGCAATTATACTACCATTCCGGTCAACTCAGGTGCAATAATTATAATCTGACCACACTAATGATAATGTATGGTGATTGTTTTTAATGTTTGTTTTTAAATGTTCTGGTACCAGATTATATTGTATTAATAAATATATTTGCTGCTATCCAGCTAAGAACTACACATTATATCGTTATTGTCTTAAAAAATCTGAAATCCAGCTCCTAGCAAAGAAAACCATTTAGCCATTTCCTTATTGCACAGTGCTGTTATTGCAGGGTTTTCCTTTTAGGAGACATATCTTTGAACATTGCAGAACCACAAAATGTATCCCATATAGATCAGTATATTAAACCAAATCTGACTATTACAGTATATGATGCATATGATTTTAATTACAGCCAGAGACAGATTTCAGCAAGTGATGAACTTTAATCGACATGCAAGCAGAGGTTACATTTACTAAGTGAAATAGCAATACACACAAGCAGAGATGAGTAGCTACAAGGTGCACAAAGATAACCGTTCTGCAGAGAGGGATGAGCACTTTTCTTCATTCACTTTTCACAGTTCCATCAATCTTTAAAAAGTTATATGTTCACATACTGAAATATCTAGAATCAGCAAGCTATTAGCAACTTCAGACAGTTGTAGCTAATAACTGGTGTCTGATCCATTTTGATTCCAATGACATTCTACATCATCTTACTAATATCACGCATGCCCATTGCCACTCAACCAGAAGCCCTCATAGAAGAAAAGAACAGGTATTCATATTTTTCCTCTCCTCTAGAACTCTCATATAAGCTCATTTTGATTTTATTTAACAGATCAAGAAATTGTGCACATTCCTCTCTTGATATATACATATGTTAAATACAAAGACAACATACTCAACATAGTTTGTGTCACTTGACCAATGACTGCATATGGGCCCTATATGTTACTATCCAAAAAGTTGAACATAGTAACAGAACACAGCACTTTGTTATAGAAAGAATAGAGAATGCTGTTAAAAAATTATTTGGAATGTGTAAGAACACTTGATACAATCACTTGGCCTATATATAAAACTGGAGAGTTTAATGTAGCTACTGCATAGAGCTTTGCTGTGTTTATTTTTAAGGGGGTAAACTTTTATGGAAGCAAAAAGAAAACCATTGCTTGGAAATCTTTATAATTCATATCTATAGGGCAAATAGCTTATTTAACATTAGCTCACAGAATCAAGATTTGTTAAAGCAACATTTAAATTGACTGATCTATGACTTATATAATGCTGGTGCGCAAGATCTACCCCTTTAACAGTGGTGCCCATGGCCAGAGTGGTGCCCATGGCCAGAGTGTAGATTTGTTTTGGAGACATAGCTGCTTGAGCTGAATCCTCCCTTGTGATGATGGTGGCCACCATGGGATGATCCCCCTGAATGGTGTTTTCCTCCAGTGCTTGAATGCAGTACAGCTAGAATGGGTAAAAAGAATACACAAATAAATACTTTCGTTCAGTAACCATAGTTTCCTTAGTCAGTAACCCCCTTAGATATGCTTATTGTGTTTATCTGGATATGTAGTCTATTATATTCCTATATATGTACCGATATATATTGCTTTGTCCCGTTATGTTGCATGTACTATATATGGCATGTTAGGTGTCCTCTGGCATCTTATAAAGCATAATATAAATGATACATGTCTCAGAAACACAATACCATAGTAAGATGACCTTTACATGTTTACATGTTTTTTTTCCATTGTATTTTACCACGTAATCCACATACAGAATCCAATTTGTTATTAACAATTATATTACGTTACTTACAGACACTGACAGGTCCCTCTGAAGACATTCTGAAAAATAATATATTGTATATATAAATAACTTTTTCATGTTGTCATTATGGGGTATTGTGTGTTTTGGAGTGATTATTTCCATAGACTTTTGGGGTATTTTGTTTGTTTGAATGAGTGAAAAAACTACTTCATTGGACTACTTTTTACACATAGAATTATAGAATTGCACTGTTGTTAGAATTCATGTAACTTTCTCAACAATATTGTGGGATTACATAGACACACACACACACACACACAAACCCACACTCACATGCATACGCATACACGCAGCAGAGATCAGTATCGCCTGCTATGTGTATCTGATTGGCTGCTCCTCAACTGTCACTCAACTGCCAACTGTCAGTTGACTCTCCAGCATGCTGTTGCAAGGAAACTCAGGCTAACAGCTCTCTGCAACATATCATCCCTGGGTTACATATAGGTTTGGACCTGTTACCTTTGGATGACTTCAACTATTTTTGCTCACATCCTAAGCTCCTCAGCTTTAAAATAAGCCCTCTCATGAGCAGCTCTGACCCACGGTTAAATCACTGTTTTGATCATCACAAAAGGCTTAGATGTCAGTTTGACTACATATTCTGAGGTACATATTCTGCAGTTACTAATGAAGAGGTAAGTGTATCTGTACAGAGTAATCAGTATTAATGCCCTATTTTCCAAAGAGAACCTCTATAGGTTGTAGTTATGAGCATGACTTGCTTACCCTGTAATGATTCAGATATTGAACCCTAATGGACAGGATTGCTCCTCTTGGATTGCAGCTTCTTATGAGCAGGGCTGCTCTCTAAAGAAAAGAAAATGTTCTAAAGGAACATACAGATTAAATACTTATACAGAGAAAGAAGTGATTGGCTGGAATTTATTTTCTCGTTATGAAACAACACATAATAAATTGGCTCCAGGATATTTCCTTTCCATCTGTATCATCACCTTTCTGTAATGAATTTGTTCGGCTGCATAGAATGGATGATATTTTGTAGTTGGGAAAGTTCAGGTAAGTGAAGATCTTTAGGTAAAAATATACATTTTCATAGATGGCAAATTCTTAGAAGCATCTACTTGTATAAGGAATACAGATTATATTGTTACTACATGTTATGGATCGTATTATGCTGTTTCTAATATATAGGGAAGTATATGATACCTCTATTTGTAATTAATATGTAAGCCCTATTTGTTAGCATTAATTTCCATAGATTTTAAGCATGTAAGAGAAGGGTTGGATATACAGGAGAATGCATGGCTACACAAGGGATCCGGAATACAAAGTGAATTTCATATGGAGCCACGTACAAAATACTTTTCAATCTGAAAAGCTGGCCACACACTAGAGCGATTATCGCTCCCAGCATGTGGCTGCCGATAAAGGGGACGATTTCCCCCTTGGGAAAGGTCCCGATATCGGCACCATACACTGCCACAGGCTGGGAGCGATAATCTCTGCTGGAGAGCCTGCAGCCAGCCTATTGGCTGGCTGCAGTCTCTCCTGATTAGCTGGGTCTCCTGTCAATCTTGACAGGAGTGGAAGCGCCATGGAAATTTACATGCAAAAACTTTAAACAGTCTCTTATAGTCCTTCTGCAATAGTGCAGAAAGAAGTTAGTAACTCACAGTCTCTTGTGGTGTAGAGTTTTCTTTTTCCTTTAAAAGGTAGAATGAGGATAAACTTTGAAGTTGTACCTCTGTGTGTGTCTGTGTTCGGGCCCAATTGTATTTCTTCTCCACGTGCTGGATCCTTTCTGGTTCAGTGTAGCGCTGTATGGTCTAAGCGATTCCTCTCAGAATTTGGAAGCACAGACCGTCCAGAGGGAGAGAAAACAAAAAGCACCGCGATAGCGCAATAAACTTTTATTAAGCAACAGCAGTAACACAGATAAAATACTCACAAAGGAATAAATAAAATTCGCATAGAATAGGGTCTTTGACCACCGCCAACGCGTTTCAATCCTCTCGGAT
This sequence comes from Limnodynastes dumerilii, assembly GCA_011038615.1. Taxonomy (NCBI): domain Eukaryota; kingdom Metazoa; phylum Chordata; class Amphibia; order Anura; family Limnodynastidae; genus Limnodynastes; species Limnodynastes dumerilii. The sequence goes on from WWET01000583.1 coordinate 365,582, forward strand.
CTTTCTCAAGGCTCAGAGCAATCAATATTTATGCCCTATTTTCCCAGGTTAATCTCCACAGATTGTAAAACTTGCTTCCTCCTAAGGATTCAGATATTAGGATTCCTCACCTTGCATTGCAGCCTCCTATGTGCAGGGCTGCTCTCTAAAGAACATTTTCCAAAGGGATATACGCATTTTACATTGATAAACATGGAGCAAGAATGAGAAGTGATTTGCATTCTGTATGTGGACCGAGGCTCCAGAATATTTCCTTTCCATCTTCTGTATTTGGAAATGAATTGTTTGGCTACATAGAATAGATGATATTTTGCAATCGGTAAAGTTAAGGTAAGTGAATATAGGTAAGTAATGTGAGCACTGGTTATATAGATCATTCTCCATAGATAGTAAATTCTTATGAGCAGAACCTCTCTAATGAATGATAATGTTACACTAATGGGGAAGATTCCTAACTTTAGGTTGTAAACTCTTATAAACAGGACTTGTTTCCTCCTAATGGACCAGATTTCTCACCTTAGAATGGAGTCTCTTATGACTCAAGCAAGGCTCCCTCTGAATGTTGTTTCCAGTGAAACATACAGGAACATGCACTAATAAAATGGGAGCAGGGATGAGACATGATCGGCGTGTGAGCACTGAGCTTGGAATTTGTTTTACCATTATAAGACATTCCTGACTGAATTGGCTCCTACTGTTTTTCTTGCCAACATCAGCATATGAGAATATTTTTTTTTGTCTACAATGTATTGATGATATTCTAATACACAGGTAAGTGTAACAGTATAAGAACATGCGGTGTGATTATTCTTTGCCAAGATTATAATCTATAGATTAATTATTTATGTGCAATCCATAGATTGTGTGGTCATATGAGCAGGATTCCCCTCCATGAAGATAGACAGGACAATGCCAGGATACACATGGGATCCAGAATACAAAGTGATTTACATAGTGGAGTCACGTACAAAATACTTTTCAGTCTATAAGACAATAGCAACAGAATTGGTTTTACAGCTTTTCCTTGAAAACTGCTGTGTTTGGAACTTTATTTTTTGGCTGCAATGTAGATATGATATTCTGTAGTTGGTAATGAAGAGGTAAGTGTATCTGTACAGAGTAATCAATATGTAAACCCTATTTTACAAAGTTAGGGCCGTATTCAGAGAATCGTTTCCTTGAATGTACGCAATTATACGCACGGCCGGTGTAGGCCAAACCTCCTCACACCCATGACACTCCCCTCTCTCAATGGTGCTTTTTTTTTCGGTGATTTCCACCTCCATAGACCACTTGCAACTTTCCGTGAGCAGTTGCGTGCGTATGTGTCCTCCGTACATGCGATTCATGTTAGTTGTGCCCATATACCTTCATTTAAATGCCTTCCCCTGCCCATTTTTATTTAAATTTTCACGTGCGTATTTTTGCGTATGTATCAATGTGCGATTCACAAGTCCGTCCGTGAGGCACTTACGCGCATATAGTCTACGTTAAATACGTAAAATAAGTTACTACGCATGCGCAGTTGAAACTTACCATAAAATACGCACGGAAATGGCAATGAAAACGGTTCTCTGAATACGTCCCTTAATCTCCATAGATTGTGGCTTTATAAACAGGACTTGCTTATCCCCTAATGATTCAGATATTAAAACCTAATAGACAGGATTCCTCACCTAAATTTCAGTGTCTTATGAGCAGGACTCAGTCCTGAATTTTTTCTTTAAAGGAATATATGGGAATTAGCACTGATAAAAATGGGAGAAGGATGAGAAGTGATAACCTTCTGTATGTGGAGTGAGGCTGGAAGATAAAACATAATAATTTGCTTCCTGGAATATACTTTGGTATCTTCTGTATAATGGACATATTACATGACCTTGATGATATGCAGCATCTGCTAATAAGAAGGTAAGTGTATACGTAAGAAATGCGTAAGCCCAGTATGGAAAGATTCATTTAGTGATTTCTTCCCCTAATAAATGAGATTTTATTAAATGCTGATGAGAAAGTGTAAACATTTTGCTAGTTGGTTGCATTGCATTTAGACCTTGGTAAGCAGATTCTAGGTTGTGGATCTCTGTGGAGATAGCAGCACTATCAGGGTCAAAGACAAAGTACCTTGTTGTGTTTCTGCTGACTTGTTTAATGTTTGGTTAGATAATTACACCTCTTCCTTTTTACCATTCTGCCCTGATACAGATGACTCCTATCTGGTTTCCATCTACAGAATTCTTAGTGCCCTGAATTCTCTGCATACGTCACCATTCAGCGCTACTAGAGATAACTTGTTTACCTTTATTCTGCCTCCAGAATCCTTAGTTCCTGCTTTACCTGCAAGCTTCACCGTCTAACACTGCTACAGGAGACTTACCAGACTTCTTGTGTTCCATCTGCAACATCCTTGGTTCCCTGCTTTACTTTCCAGTGATAAGGACTGCGTCTTTGTGCAGGCTTGTTTCTCTGCAACCATATCTACAAGTACTCATAAATAAGGGGCCGCCCCCTGATGAAGTCCTTGTGACAAAACGCGTAGGAGTGGACTTGAACTGCTCAAACTCTGATTCAACAGCATTGTGGTGTTATCCACGTGGAATTGATCATATTCAGGCTGCTTGATCCATGAAGCTGGCAACAAGTCTAGAGGGATCCTTCAATTGCCGAGTATTATTTCTGTGATGTTACATGATTTTATATTTTATTTTCATATATTCCATTGTGCTGGCGATTGCATGTTTTAATAAAAGGTTTATGCATTAGGAAGCGCCCCCTCATTTATATTTACACATATATAATATATTTATTCATTTAGCTTTGTTGACTGATATTCTAAATTAAACAAAAAAAATACTCAAAAGTGCAATGGCAAATGTCCAATTGGTTTTGAAATGTTGCTGCTGTAATAGCAATTATACATATTTGTGTGTGTGTGTGTGTGTGTGTGTGTGTGTTTGTGTGTAAATATAAATATATATATATTCATATACATAACATATACTTATTGGGAGGTGTGGAGAGGCTCCAAAAACAAAGAGTACCAGGCTCCAATATTTGTGTTGCTGGGCCTGGTCTGAGTGCTATAATGGCTGGCCAGAATCTAATAGGTAGTCATTGAGAACAGTCATTGGCCCGTATTCAGAGTACCGGACATAAATACGTCCAGTATTTAGCGATTTTTACTACTGCGCATGCTTAGTAATTATTTAACGTAATCTACGTATCTTTTCCTTACGTAGATTGCGTAAATTGTGGTCTGAAAGAGCTGAGGAGGAGGGATATCGGCGGCGGTATTTCCAAATGAGAATGGTTGAAGTATGCTGATCGGCATACTCATCCATTCTAAAAAAAAATTATAAACTGGTGAGTATTCCAAATAGGGACATCCTAAAAGGAACTTTCGGATGTCCCTATTTCGGAAATGAGAAGTTATAACCGGGGACTGCAACCGGCGGGAGATTTGCCGGCTCTCCCGGGATACAAGGAGAACTCCACGAATTTCTGGAGTCGGCAACACTGCTTAAAAGAAGGATGGACTTTGCTGTGTGAGAAGTTGTGGCCCCAATAGATAGCTGCTGATAGATTGCAATAAGTGAAATTCAGGTAAGACAAACAAGGTCATGCAGGTGAAAGGAGTGTTCCTGGGAAATATAGAGTGGAGCAAGTCAGAAATACCTGAGGACACTGGAATGCTGAAAAACAGACAAGTAAATGAAAGGCCAGAATATTGTGTTTAAGGATATAGGGGTAGATCCAGAACTACGTTGGCCGTACGTTTACTCACGTAGCGTATTTTCGTGTACATACCTTCTATACACTCCCCTAGGCACACCCCTTGAACGTACGTATTTTGTCAAGATACGCTTTCCAAACCCTACCTTAACTTTTGCCAATGTAACTGCAGTGATCCGCACACGTACGTATGGGCAACACGTATTTACGCAGCTAAGCACGCCCATACTGTACACTTTAAATAGAAATCCCCACCTACTTAACGTATTTCAGACGTATTTTGGACTCACGTAAAATTGCCACACCCACACGTAAGTATTTACATGACACATACGTGAATGGCCCATACGTTCACAATTACGCTACGTTACTGAGCGAATTTTCTATGGTGCGCATGCACAGTACTTACCAAAAGGCGATTTTACGTCTCCGCCAAGCGTAAATTCGCTCACAAGCGTAGTTCTGTATCTGGGCCATGATCCTGTGTGGCCTGGAAGTCCGCACGTGAGAAGGATGTAAATTTTCATGTCCGGAAGTGTATACAATTAAATACAGCCGCCCATTCCCCACTCCCCTGGGATTAGGCATGCAGCTCTGGAGTGATGATCCACCGGACGGATCACTTAGCGTACAGAATTAAGATCCATTGTATAACACCTGGCATTCATGCGTATGCACAGTGCATGAGAAACACCCATCTTTTGCAAGCAGCTTGTGGAAGTCAGGGTCAAACGCAAACCAGGATCAGGCCCATAATTTCTATAAATTTTTATAAATTTCACACAACATTCACATCATACAGTACTAGCCACAAGATCTTTCTATATAACGTAATCATAAGCAATATAGGAGATAATAGGTTTCCCTCATGGCTCATTCTCTAACTTTGGTTTGGTGGGGCGTCTTCTAGAGTTAGCATATAGTCCCACGTGGTCTTTTACCTGTGTTACTCTGCCCTCCTAGAGCAAGAACAGTTTAATATAACATGCACCAAATGGTGAGTATAAAAGTAACACCAACCCTTACCATAATCCTTACCCTAACCCTCTCCTTCCATTACCCTAACCCTCCCTTCCCTGCAGCCTAACCCTAAGATACCCCTCCCTGCAGCCTAACGCTAGAAATCCCCATACTCCCTTGTCTGGCGGGTCTGCGGCCGTGCGACAGGTCTGCGGCGGGCAGTGTTTCAGAACGAATGAAGGATAAGTATGGCCTTGTGCAGGATTTGTTCCTTGGGTTTCCCTAAGGGTGAAAAATTAGGTTTCGGATGTCTCTACTTCTAAAAAAAAACTATTTCACAGCGGCGACTCCCACAGTTGTGAAGAGACTTATGTCCAATATAAATAAGACCAAAGACAAACAATAAAATAAAACTGTTGTATCTGGCTTATAAAATGTTACATCAACTATATAAATACTTCCGTGATTTAAGGATTGGACAGCTTCAATATGGAAGCACATCACAATGTAATAGCACTTCTTGCATACATTTGGGCCTCATGTACTACAAATAGGCCAATAGTCCATATACTTGCATAATTCATAAATATTGTTACATATTAAATATTAATATTAAACATTGCTACACACATATTTTCTGAGGCAGTAGGATGTTGTGTTTTAATGTCACACTGATACTTTTGCACAATGAAAAAATTAACTGGGCATAAACAAAGCATATATTAATGCATTATACACAGCTGACATCATTTGATTGAATCATATAAACATTCATGTTTTATGGTAAATTATACATATTTTACTTGCCTTTGATGAAGCATCTGTATGGGTCATAAGTTTACTATAAATGTAGAAAACGATGATCCCAGGCAATAATCCGAAAGAGTATTTTAATGTGAGTGGCAACACCTAGGCCTAGTATAAAAGCAACAGGTAACAACTTCCCAGGACAGCAGCTGACTCCTGAGCCGCTTGAAGTTCACATTCACTGTAGATCACTTGTCTGAGAAGATCCATCATGTCTCATCACTCTCTTCTGGCTTCTTCTGGACACAAGCACTTCACCCCCTGCTCTGTTGCTTTACCTAAACACTCCAGCTCACACAGCATCCTCTCACACCATTCTTCTAAACATGCTGGACATAGTCGCAACGCTCAGCATTGCTTTAGCAGTAAGAGTGCCCATAATATTGGATCAAAAGGACATAAGGTTTCCATAGGAAGCTTTCATTCAGGTAAAAGTAGTCATGGGTCTGCATTTGGTATTGGTGGAGCTGGTATTGGGTTTGGGAGATCGTCTTGTTCTGGAGGAATCACCCCTGTTACAGTAAACCAAGGTCTCTTGGCACCTCTTAATTTGGAGATTGATCCAAGCATCCAAAGACTGAGGACTGAGGAGAAGAATCAGATTAAAGGACTCAACAACAAGTTTGCCTCCTTTATTGACAAGGTATTAAACCACCATATATTTTTATACAGCTTGCCTTGAAAAATGTATTGGATATGATGCTTCAATATATATCACTGTAATGTTCTGATATATGGTATATTTCATGTCTTGTGTGAAACAGGAAGTAATTTCGTATAATCACTAGACCATGAAAGGTAAATGGTTTCACACAGAAGAAAATTGACAAATTAAGGCCCATCCTATTTAGAGAAAATGTTGCAATAGTTTTTCAGTAAACAAAGGGGTGATGTAACCGAGGTACACTACTCTAAGCAAGAAATTCACTAAAATTCAGCTTTTTCTTGTGGTTTAGGGTCCCAGTGCACTGCATTTACTATTGGATTGTTTAAAGGTTAAATTTAAAACCTACTACAGTGTCTGGTTATTTTAACACCTACAAACGCGGGCTTGTTATGTAAAAGCCGACAGTTTGTATAGTAAATGCCACGATTTGAGAACTATATTTAATAAATCATATTAAAACCGTTAAGATATCCCCATTCTAGTGTGGAACTACAGGGTGCAAGAGACCCAGGCTGTCATATAACGCTGTGCATGCTGACACTTGTAGTACTCCAAACACTAGCATGCCCATGGGTGTCATATAACACTGTGAATGCTGACACATGTAGTACTCCAAACGCTAGCATGCCCATGGCTGCTGGCAAGTGTTGCACCACAATAGCCTGCATGTCCTGACACCCAGTGCTGCTGTGGTGTGTAGTATCATTACCAAATAACCAAAGAAATATGAATTAAATACTATAAAAAAACCTTTAATACTTACTAGATGGATCTGCATGGTCCACTCTTCTAAACTTGTCATTCTAGCCATGCTTGATTAAAACAAATAAAACAAAACCTTTAGAATCGGGGGCGTGGTCTGGCTGCGGAGCTGAGAGGACGCATGGTGGCTGAGCTCCCCGGCTTACTGTGTCTTATAGCCCATTCCTGGAAGTTAGGGGTCCTTGGTGGTCCTTATCCTGAAACCTTTAGAATCTTCGCACGGGTCTTGCATCTATAATATTTCTTTTTTAGATTCATATCTAATCTTGTCCAACATGCACTTGTTTTTTTTAGCAAGTCAGTATCAATGAGATATAGTATATTTAGACCTTGCTTTTGACAGTGTGCTTTAAAGACTTTTCCTTTACTTGGTTGGAAATGTTGCAGAAATATCAAACCTTTTTTTATATGACTCATGTTTGTAAAGAGCTAAAATTATGTTGAAATACCTGAAGTACCTGATTTGGTTGCCTTATGAAGGTTTATTTTTTTCCTCACCCATGGGGATTTGTGTAGTTTATAGATACATGCACCACAAGTACATAACCACTTGTAACTTAAGTGCCACAGATTTAGTAGCATAAGGCAATAAAGATATTTTAGAAATTAGATGATAAATACAGATTTAGATAATAGAAACACACAATGACTGGAATAACAATATACATAATAGTATCTCCATAGTTGGTCAATACAAAGAAAAAAAAGTTTGATGTAGTGGACAACTTATCTTTATAAATGACTACAAGGTTATAATCCTTTTTATTTAAATTCTTTTTTTTTTTTTAGGTGAGATCTTTGGAACAGCAGAACAAGATGTTGGAGACAAAATGGGCTCTTTTACAAGACCAGAAAACTGCCAGGTGTGAGAGTGAACCTCTGTTTGAAGCCTTTATTAGTAATCTCAGGAGACAGCTGGAGAACCTAGAGTCTGAGCGTGCTCAGCTGAACACAGAGAGGAGCAGCATGGAGGGAGGTGCCGAAGAACTGAGGAGAAGGTATTCAACTCACAACTTTACTGAAAAAAAAAATAAGTCCATGACAGAGGCCACTAGTTTTCAACCAATCATAAGATGTCCTCTGTGGTCTGAAAAAATCACCCTGTCCCTATTTATGCACAAATTTTCTGATTCTGTTTGTGGTGGGTCTACAAAAAGTCATGATTAACTGTAAAAATATTTAAACAAAACAATTAAAACTTTAAATTTATTTGTAGAATTTAATGGGGGGAAAAGTGAAATATGTAATTAATACAAGGTATATCATCTGCCTGTACACACTCGTCTATATTTTTTTTATTAAGTAAATGGTGTTAACTGCATTCAATCTAAATAAAACTGTATAGCAAAAACCATAAGTTGTTTACATAAGTTGTTTTCATATTTCTAGCATATTATAATAATTCACATTCTATTTAGAAACAAATGTAATATCTTATGATTTTCCAGGTATGAAGAGGAATCAAACAGAAGAACAACCAATGAAAATGAATTTGCTGGATTAAAGAGAGTAAGGGACAATTATTATGTATTTATAAATTATTATTATTTTATTATTATTACTACTAATAACACTTATTTATATAACCTCAAAAATTGTCTGCAGCGCTGTACAGAGAACTTTAGAGATTCACATCACTCCCTGACCTTATTGGAGCTACATACTAAGGTCCCTGACACATTCATACACACACACACACACACACACACAAACTCAGACAAGGGTTAATTTAGTCAGCAGCTAATTAACCTACCAGCATGTTTTTTTGGCATGTGGAAGGAAACCCGAGCACCCGGAGGAAACCTACGTTGACATGGGGAGAACATACAAACTCCACAGAGGTCTAGTCGAGGAAACGAACTCATGATCTCAGTGTAAAGCACAAGTGCTACTCACTGAGCCACCACAAGAAAACTTTTGATTATTGCAAAAACTTACATAACAGTTGTAATTGAGAATTATATTTTAGTGTTGATCTTGGAAACACCACTTGTTAACACTTATACACTGATTTCTAGGAAGCTGATGCAGCTTTTATGAATAAGGTAGAATTGCAGACAAGAGCCAACTCCCTCACTGATGAGATCAACTTCCTGAGGACTCTTTATGATGCGGTAAATCTTTATTTGGTTACTCTTACTTCTAAGCTATTAGTATAATTAATCTGGGCCACTCATGGGTGTTATTCATTTTATTATTAAAAGTTTACAAATATAAATAATATTCTTTAGCTACAATTTTTAAAAGTGTACACATTTATTATTTCATTTTAAATAATTGGATTTTTCTGATTTCCTGATATAATCATTCATTCTAAAATATGAGAACCACTTGTGAATAGAAACTAGGGGCTTGATTCACACCTGAGAATGCTTTTAGAAGCTGTGGATACGCATGTATATATGTATATATGTATCCACATCTAAGTTTAAACTCCCCGCCCCCACACAACTCCCCCATTTTTTTAAGAACCAAAGGCACTTTAGAGTGCCATAGAGCTTCCTTATCTACCCGCACGGAGGTTCCGACACCGCGCCCTCCCCATCTCATTTAAATACCCCTCCCACCCAGTCACCAGGCTGCACTGGCATGCCTCTACTTTTTTAAAATACTACATGCGGTCTTTAAAGAAAACATTTAGTTGAAGTTTGTCCCTAAATACTACGTATATAGCATAGCGGTGGGAATCCCCACTCCATGGGCTGCCTTTAGAAACAGAAACAGTCGAAAGTTCCTTTATGGCTGTCTCTATTTCGAGGGGCAGCCATTTTAGATTTTTTTTAATGAATGGATGAGTATGCCAAATTGAATACTCACGCATTCATTTTCCCCGGACCCAACACTCCCCCGATGACTGCTACGGAGAGGTGGGTAACTCTCTGGGGACTTTTAGTGTTGTAGGGGGGTTAGGGTTAGGCTTTTAAGAAGGGAGGGTTAGGGTTAGGGCCATAGAAGAGGCTGTAGGGAGGGGGGTCTTAGGGTGAGGCTATAGAGAAGGGAGAGTTAGGGTCAGGCTAGGGAGAAGGGAGGGTTAGGATCAGGCTGCGGGGAAGGAAGGGTTAGGGTCAGGCTCTGGAGAAGGAAGAGTTAGGGTTAGGGTAATGGAAGGGGAGGGTTAGGGTCAGAATTAGGGGAAGGGTTGGGGTTACCTTTTAGACTTACATATCGGAGCACCGTGTTCAGTGCTCCAGGGATCGATTGCTATGCCTTATCGAGTTCGAAACTGGCTGGGAGAGTACGGCCCTATCAAAATAGGGCCATTCTTAGCGGGGGCCCACACCCATTGCTTAGTCACTATGACTACATATGCTCAGTACTAAAATCCTATTAAAATGCACACCTAAGAAGCAGCAGCAGGTCCTAGATCATTAGAAATGTGCTAGCTCTTGTTTACACATACATGATTCTTTATTTATTTTGGGTGTTTTTGCCCTTTTTAAAGTTTTTTTTAACAAAAGTTACAAAGAATGCAGGAACAGCAGCTTTTCAGTAAAACATAGCAAAATACAACAAAAACTTGACATAGAAATAAAATATGAAAGAGGGGAACAGGTTTTCTAGTTTTCATTTTTTTTTATAAAGCGTACTTAGAACATACACTGCGCCAGCATACATGCAAAATCTACTGGTTACAGTGCATTGCGCAGTAAGAATATATCGCCATAAATGTAAGTTCTCTTGAATATCATTGTAAATTGGTGAATCCACATGCGTTCCAATGTAGACAGATGAATCATTTCTAAGGGCCGGATCCAGAACTTTTTCCATAGACGGACGTAGTTCAATAAACAGTAGCTACTGCGCATGTGTAGTAGCTATTGTACGTAATCTGCGTATAGTTTCGATACGTAGATTCGAAACGATACGCAGAAAGGAAGACGGATGTAGTTCTGGATCCGGCCCTAAAATATTAATTAATCCTCTTAACATATCATTACATTACATAAATGTAAATTTATTCCCACCGGGGTGTCTAGGAAGCACACAAAGCTTTTTTTGGAATAAGTAAAAAAAAGTTCTTCCTTACAATTTTTACAGTTTTATTTGATTGATTTAGATTTGTTATGCTGCTTTTTAAAGTAATCCAGAAAAAAAATAGGTTATCAAGCTGAGCACTTTATCTTTAGTAATGGCAAATTGTTTGTCTAAAGAAAATGCACAATACAGTATATTTAATGATATATTTTAAAATATTTAAGTTTATAACTTAAATGCTTCTAATATATTCTGTGACCTTGATTGCTCTTTAGTAATTAATAGTTATAATATATATAATTCTGCAGGAGATTGCTCAGCTTCAGGCTCAGATCTCAGATACTTCAGTGGTTGTGTCCATGGACAACAGCCGAGACCTGGACATGGACAGTATCACTGCGGAGGTCAGAGCTCAATACGAGGAGATTGCTAACAGAAGCAGGGCTGAGGCGGAGGCCATGTACCAGTCACAGGTCAGTCTGTCACATAAAGTGGATGCAATATGTTATTTGCATGTCAGAGTAAACTAAATATTAATCAATGTTATTGTGACTTGCCACGTTAGTTTGAGGACTTGCGCATGGCAGCTGGAAGAAATGGAAACAACTTACAGAACAGCAGAAATGAGATCGCCGAACTCAACCAAACCATTCAGAGACTTAAAGGACAGATCGAGTGCGCCAAATCGCAGGTAAACTGTACATGTAGAAAGGAATCCATTTCTGTTTATGTCTCCAATTTTGTTACAGCTAATATCTCTGTGATGTAGAATAATACAGTATTTGTTTGGTTTCAACAACAAAAAAAAGCATCATTCTATCATTGCCACAGCACGCTGCCCTGGAAGCTGCTATAAATGAGGCAGAGGAACGCGGAGAAGCCGCTGTCCGAGATGCCAAGCACAAGCTGGCCGAGCTGGAGGCCGCTCTGCAGAAGGCCAAGCAGGACATGGCTCGCCAACTGCGGGAATACCAGGAACTGATGAACGTCAAACTGGCTCTGGACATTGAGATTGCCACATATAAGAAGATGCTGGAGGGAGAGGAGTGCAGGTGAACAACATTTACACAATATTTTCCCTAAAAACCCCTCTCCTCCAAATATGCTTCAAAAAAACAAAAGCCCACATTTCACAACAATTTATTTCTATAGATTCTAGAAGCGTCTATAAACACATAATACCCAGAAAAAGTAGAAAAGTGGCAGCCAACATTTGTCCTGTGCCCTTCCAGCGACTAGTGCTTTATTAGCCATACATTCTGTGCTCCCTCCATTGTTGTTTTATTGTTGATGTATGCTTAAATTAATCATATTCATGTGAAGAGGTTGCCCATAGCAACCAATCAGATTCTAGCTGATATTCCCTAGTAAGTAATAGGAAAGTGAGAGCTAGAATCCGATTGGTTGTTATGGGCAACATCTCTACTTTTCCTTTTCTGCAGTTTAATAAATCTAGCCCAATGTATGTTTTGTTAGGATGCACTCATAGACTTATATAGCAATTATCAAATTAATTTCTCCAACACTATATTCACCTAGCTACTCAAATGTAGGTGTACCACCAGTTAAAATGACTACATTTTAAATAATAAAAGGAAAATGCATAGTGCACCAACCAAAGGAAAATTTTCTTTAACTATAATGAAAGAACACAAAGAATATGTTTCTCTTTGTTTAATTAAATTGTACTCATAATGTCATGTGTGCAAGTTTTTAATTGATCATACATTGCGTATAATATGTATATGTTCTATATTTTAGGTTGGCTACAGATCATCCTACTAACATTTGTAAGTAAATATGTTTTACGCAAAATATACATAAGTATATAGAAAAATGCTACTCAGCCAAAGCCAGGGGAGCTGATCTAGAGCTTTTGTGCAGATAGATAAGCTTTTCTGCATAGGTGATACTGAAAATGGGCACCCTTTTGAGACATTGTAAATTAGATTTATATAAGCAAATAGGCTGTGATGTGATGCAGCAGCCTTTACAAGTGTGCATGTTACAAAGTACACACACACATATATAATTCATTTCCATCAGAACAGTATGTGTTGTTTAATAATGACAAAGAATCTAAACATAAATACATTTAAATAATGTTTTTTTAAGCAAATAATATTTTCAATATTATAATCTATTTAAAAACAAAATTTTCTTAGCAGTACACTGCTAAAGAGTTTTTTAATATATGTTTTATTCTTAAATTAGACAGATTATTGTTGGTTATATGTGTAGGACTGTGGTTTTTTTGTTTTGTTTTTTTATATAATCATAAAAAGTAATATATGTTGTTTTATTATTTATAATGGGAACCTGATTAGTTTTCCACTTTATAAATACACCACAGCAGCACAAATCATACATTCACAAAGACTGTTGTGTGACATAGGACTGTCACCTCTCAACGCTAATACTGTTTGCAACAGATGAAATATGACCCCCCTGCAATCAACATGGTTTAGTCCAGGTGTAACCAATTTCTAGCACTTACTTAAGTCTGGATCCAGCCCATAATCACTCTCCTCTGTATTGATTTGGAGTGTGATAGAGCCACAGGAAGGACAGGAGAGTAGATTGAAAGCAGGCTGAGAAGCAGAATATAAACAGGCAGCCTCTAGTGGCCCAGGAATGAAATACATTTTATTCACATAAAAGCACAGATTTCTCTGAGCTGAGGGATGGGGCCAATCTCTCAAGGTGTGCCAGGGACTACAGTACTGATAGTACTACCACCTGATGGCGCACTGCACTTACATAAGCCCTGAGCAGGATTTTAGAAAGAAGCACAGGGAATAGGACTGCAGCTATGCTCAGAGCTGTACTAAACCACCTACTGTCTAATGTTACCATAGTGGAAAGCCTCGTTCCAAAGCTCCCATTGTGCACACTTTCAGTGCTAACAATTGCTGTGCTTACAGACAAAAATAATTGTTTTAAGCACAGCTCAGTATCCACCTCAGGGTGTCATGGTAACAGTGCAAAAACAGAGATATTGCATATTTTATATTTTCAAAAAAAGGACGTTTTAAAAGAGAAAAGTGATCCAGGTTGCTGGATACCTGGATAAACCATGTTGCAATGTGACAGTTTAAAATGATTCTAGGTATAGCCGTATCGCCCAACATTTACAATCTTGAATATGGGGCAAATAAGCCCCATCCAGTCCTGTCCAAACTCCACCCACTTCTTCATAATCTACTCCCCTTTTGTTGCCGCAGGACGGGGCAAAATCAAAATAGTAATAAAAACAAATACAAAAAAACCCCTACCACAAGGCTAATCCATTTACCAGGTCAATCTGGGAGGCAAGCAGTACAGCGGGGGCAGTCACCCTAAATGATGTCCTGCTGGCATCGGGGCTTATAGCTTATACTTATAGCACACAAATACTGAAGCTAATATTTTCTTCCAATTCTGGACTATTCCCAACAGTAAAGACACCTGTACAATAATGCCTCACACTGGGGCTGTGGTGACAATGTAGATGTTAGGATTAAGCATTACCATAAATGCCACCTTAAGCCACTTAGCAGTGAATAGTTCAATGTATTCTTCTTAGTGATATTGCAGTATAGGAAAAGCCCAGCGTGATGATGCTGATCAAACAGTAACCATGATAGTCTAATAGTGTAAGGGGAAAAATGGTCACAACCCAGAGATTACAATTAATTGTGAACTTTAAAGGTACTGGTAGCAAGTATGTAAAAGTAGCATTAAAAAGGCTAACTAATATGATAAAAAATGTAACAAGAGTCTGTTTTGTTGTGCTATAATCTATCAGTTAGCTCTACTAGATCTAGGGATTACCCTACACACAACAATATTGCCCTCGAATCTCCCCCATTATGTCATTATACTGTGAGACAGATTACAATATTTCCATGGAGACCTGGCACTTTTATAAAAAGGTATAAAAACCTTTGCAATCGGCACTCCTTGAAAGGTCAAGGCCCAATACAGGTTCGCCTTGTGTACCGACCTATTGTAGGCCCCTTGAAGCTGACTCCATAGGCATGTCTCCCAAGTGTCTAAGAGAAATGACGTGCCTGCATATAATTTTCAGACATAGGCAGTCTTTGGCACTCTAGGTGTTGAGAAACTACAACCCCCAGCATACTCTAGTAGTATAAGCATAGCCAATACCTAGCAAATCGTCATAACTTGCAACTTTAAAAAAAATTGATAGAACAACAACTAATGCCACAGGTTACCTACACCTGATATATTTATTATTTATTAGTATTTATTTATCAAGACACACAAATCCACCTGGCATTATTCTTTACTACTAATGGTTACTACTACTAATACTGGTTCTCATATCTAGTTGTGATTTAAAATCTTTCTTTTTTTATTGACCTTAACATTAAAGTTTGTTTCCTGTACAGCTGTTCTGCACTCTAGTTCTGGAGGAAAACATCATTCAAAGGGCATCTCCCATTATGCAAGTGAGCATCATCATGTTCGTAAAGCTGTATGCACTTCAGCCAGTCATGTCCCCAAACACCACTCCAGCTATGGTGACCACCACAGTCATGGTCACCACTGTTAAAAGGGATGTGTACGATACAATCCAAGCACTACACTGTATGGAAGGTGAAGAGATTACCTTCTTCCAATAGCTGTCTGCATTCAGTATCATTGCTCATTATTTATTTCCTTAAAAAAATACTTTGCTAAAGATCTGTTTTCTTGTGCATCAATATATCGCCTGTGACGTTTTTCCTTTTTACTGCAATAAACTGCTTTTCAAACAATATCTTTGTCTCTGTGTTCATTATAAATATAATAAAATACAAATATAAAAAAAAGATACACATAAAAACTGAGGAACAGTTTGACTCTAGCCAATGGGGTAGATCCAGACCTAAGTTGTTGCTACGCTCGTTGGCGTGGCGTATTTATGCTATCGTAAGGACTGTGCACTCCCCTAGACACTCCCCATGCTCATACGTAATTTACTAATTTTACGCTTGCCAAATCCTTCCATAACGTTTCAAAGTGTAATTACGGACGTACATAAGGCATTTTCGTACGTAACGGTCAAACCCGCCCCATACTTTATGATTTAAATACCACCCTCCGTCTACACAGCGTAATTCCGGGTGGAAGACACGCCCTCTCCTTCATATTTACGCTGAAGTTACGTACAATCAGAGTTACATGGCGTAACATCTGCTGTGCACATGCCCAGTACATACAAATTGCCGATTTTACGTCATCGGCTAGCGTTAATACACTAGCCTACGTAGATCAGGATCTGGCCCAATGCTTTTAGGTGGTTTTGGTGGTTCACCAACTTTTCAGCAGCTCCTTAGGGGTAATTTTCTAGTATTACAGTGACGGTCATGACTGTGGACAACGGGGTAATTGTTTCAATATTTTTTTAATACAAAAAGAGCACTGCCTATATCCTATATAATGCTTAAAAAAAAGCTATGGATAAAAACAAACCAAATTCAATAAATTTAATGTAACAAAAAACAATTACAAAACAACTTTCTATTAAAATTATTTTTGGCTTTACTTTTTTTTGTCATCTGTGTTTACAAGAGTCTTCCTTTGTGTGAAAGTAAATAAAAACATACTAAATTAGCAAGCAGTAATAGGATTTTTTTTTTCCTGAGTCTCCTCATCAATAAATTATTGTGAAAAGAATGAAGATTTCAATTAATCTTATTAAATGCTTATGCATTTAATAAATAGATTGCCCCAAACCAGTACAGCACAAATTG
>WWET01000583.1:382890-394055 GCA_011038615.1 Limnodynastes dumerilii
GCGCATGCGCAGTGCGTTCAAATCTGCGAATTTACGTCTCCGCCACACATAAATTCGCGGAAATGCGTAGTTCTGGATCAGGCCCATTATTATTACAGTCAGAAAACTGCAGCATTTTTTAGCTTTTACAAAATGTTTATAATTAAGATATCATTTGTATCATTTATGTTGAATGCTCTATGTATGTGGTTGAAATCACAAATGCCCCCTTCTTTTATCTTTACACATATTCACAAAATCTACAAAATGTTATATATATTTAAGGAAGCACAGACTGTGTTTACATGTTCCTAATTTATTCTTTATATATATTTATATGACCCGTTCAATTATTTGAATGTAAAAAATGTAAATGCCAGTTATCAGAATATGTGCATTATACCTTTGATTTCCTTGGAAATTGCCTTTTTTACACTGGAGATTTAAATTGTGATGGAAAGATTTTTACCCTACTTCTAACAAAGCATTATGTCAGGATACAAGCAAATATCAGGGGTATCAATTAATAACAAACTACAGAGTGACCTCTATTTGGCCAGGGTCTGTTTATTTCATTGAAATACCTTGAATGTAGTGGGGCAGAACAAGGTGGTCAAGTTAGGGCCCTGTTGTAAATGGATCAGTTTATTAGGGGGGGTCATAAAAGCTAGATTTTTTAAGAAGAGTCTCTCCAGACCCCAAACCTGTCACAAAGGTGGGGGCTGTCGGGAGAGGAGCAAGTTTTGGTCTTTAAAAAGTGTGTAAGATATATACACGGTGGTCACTTCATGGGACTTCTAAACGGAAGAGGTGTCCCTGATTTCTGGTCTGTCCCTACCCAGAAGGTTCTTGTGTGTAAGTCTTTCTGTGTTTTCCCCTTTTATTTTATAAGAAACTGTTGTGCATATTGTATGTTCATTTTGTTATTCTCTGTAACTAAGCATGATTATTATCGTATTAAATATCAATTAATAAGTTCATGTCTCTGTGTTCTTACGGATTCACGTGTCAGACCAGCTCGGTTATTAAACTCTACTGAATGGTAACAGAAGAGGTCATTCTGAGTTTATGATAATTCTGATAAAGCATATCTGTGTTTGAGTTGGGTAAAGGAGAACCGAAGGCCTCCTGTGAATAGTCTTGGTGGTGGCAGTTCATTGGTGATAAGTCATATTTGGGGTGGGAGAAGGGGTTTTAGTCATTGTAGAACAGACCAGGTGGCTGTTGTGATTAACCCCTTGAGCCCCAGATAAGTCATGAAAGCCTCAGGTGAGGTCTGGGTTCTGACACATTATAACTACACAATGCAATGTCCTTGGTCACTACCACTTTGAGGTCGCCGCCCCGGCAATAACCCGGGTTTTTCAACCCAGGTTATTGCCGAGTGATTATCCGTGTAAAATCAAAAAACCCCTATTAAGTCCAGATCCGACACGGGAATTTCCTGTGTAGGACCATTTCACACTGTCCTATTTTTTTCTAGTGTCTGCCCCAGCAATCAACGGTCAATTAACCAAAGTGGAGCTTTCATTGGCTGACAAAAAATAAGTCATTAAAAGGGACCTAACTTTCTACTCACAATGATTATGTCAGTAGTGGGAAGCCATTTTCAGCAATATTAAAGTATATATGCGGATTTGAGCTTTTATTTGTTCCTCACTTCGGATGGAGAGCAGCTCACACACATCCTCACTCCTCCAATCAGCCATAATGTCTGCTAGTGCAGTGGCAGCTTTAAGAGGACATCAATCCCCAGTGCCATTAACCATCCAATCAGGTTTCTTTGTGACTCACCCGGGTTGAAAAATCACTCACTCACTTACCACCATTCTTGTGTAGGACATGGGAAAAACCCTTCTTTTTTCCCATGTTGGGATCATGGGTTATTAGACTAGGGTCAAGGATCCCTGTACCTTTCACATCACCACTCGACCCGGGTCGTTTAAGCCTAGTCATAGGAGTTTGACAAAAAAAACAGGATTTTAGTGGTGATCTGAAAGGGGTATGAATGCTGTCAGACATTTTGACAAATGCATCATACACACAGTCCAATAAATCTTCTGTAAACATCCGGTACAATGACATTTGACTGCTGCATGTGTGATTTCTTCTGAGCCAGTCTTCTTCTCCCCTTCTGCTGCATGAGAAGTTGGCAGTGCATTGTGTCCCTTTGCATACAACTGTCAGACCGTAAGCTGTACGTACGGGGATTTAGTATCACAAACAGCCCAGTTAATACAACAATAAATGGTTCGACACTGATAAAGCGCCCATATTGTTTTATTTGAACAACAAACATACCAGGCACCCGCGATTTCCCAACCCATTATAAACTATTGGCCTGAATTAATTAGCCTCGCACCCGTGTATTTTGCGGTGCGAAACTAATTGTGCAAATTTTTTATTTTTTTTTATTTTTATTCACATCTCATAGAGACGCGCATAAAAATCAGCTAAAAATAGACGGGGAAAAATCACACCGCAAACTTTTTCCCGCCTATTGCGGTACGAATTTCTAATTGAATCAGGCCCTATACATTTAATATACTACAATTAAATTTAATTAAATACAGCCACAAGTACACAGTTTTAACAACCTGTGATACTTCACTCCACTCATGTCTTCACACTAGTATAACCCAAGTAAAAACATATCACCTAATATACAGGTCATCTTATCCCATTTGCAATACCCACATATACAAGTCTTGTGGCTCCTCTCATATTTCCCTTAAATGTCTCTGTTTGGTCATTTCTAGCAACTCTCAAAACTACCAAATCAATAGAATGTAAATATTTAGTTTGTTACTTAGTGCACTGGTGACCGTCTTTATCTGCATTTGAAGGGCCACTGGGTTCTACTTTGCCCTTGAATAGTGTCAGTAGCTTGGCCTGATACTTATCTTTAAGTAATACCCTGTTGCAGGGCTTTACGTTGCCCCCTGAGCCTCATTACTCCTATACCTATACTTTATTGTGTCTCCTTGTTGTCTCGGTATGAAAAGATACTTGGGACACCCTGAGGACGCAAAAATGGGCAAAACTCGTAATACACAATCTAGTGCTGCCTCCAGCAAGGTACACCCCCCCTCCCCGCAATCACAGAATGCTCCTTCTGGCTCTCAAACTCCATTGTTGGAACCGATCCCCCAACCATCTTTGGCTGATACAGCTAGGGAATTGTCCATCCACCTCTTTCCTTTAATGGAACAGAAGCTATTGCCAGCCCTGGATACTAAATTTGAAGCGCTTCAGTCCAGCTTTAATACGGCAATAGCCGCTTTAGAATCAAATACAAAAAGAATCACAACATTAGAGCAAAGGGTTAGCGATATAGACGACACCCATATAGCCTTACAGAATGCTGCCCTTACCCAAAATAAAAGGTTTAAGGAGCTGGAGGATAAAATCGACGACCTCGAGAACCGGAACAGGAGAAATAATCTCCGTTTCCTTGGTATCCCTGAATCAATCAAAAGCTCAGACCTAATAGATTTCCTGCAATCCAGGCTGGTTGCGGCCCTTGGCTTGTCCTCCCTACCGCAATCTATAGTTATTGAAAGAGCCCACAGGTTGGGACCAGAGCGCAAGAATGGGAGTGACAGGCCCAGGGCGGTGATCGCCAAATATCTAAACTATAGAGACAAGGAGATCATTTTGCGCACTTATCGGGGACTCAAGGAGTTCAAGATGGATAGTAATAGGATACTTATCTTTCAAGACTTCTCTTACAGTGTCTCCCAAAAAAGAAGAGCGTTTGCCCCGATTTGCTCAACTTTATACGAGCACCATCTTAAATTTACCCTGGCTTTCCCAGCTCGCCTCAGGATCACGCATAATGGCCAAGTGCATATTTTTGATGATGCGGATAAGGCCAGGGAGTTTGTCGCACACTTTGACCTTGAGGGGAGTGCCCCTTCTGACTCCAACACGCATAGTCCATCCCGGTCACCACGTTAGCTAATTTACTTAGTGGTTTTTTCTTTTTGCTTCTCTCTACCACATTGTTTCCATGTTGCCCATATGGCTGTTTTGATATTGTTTCTGTTTGCGTTTTTTTCCTTACAGTATCCGCTATCAAGGATACTTTACCAACTCTGGAGGAAAATTTTAGGAAAATTAGGAGTAAGAGCAATGCGATATATATTTATCTATTATTGTCTATATTTGCAGGTTCTGAGCCATCTGGTGTGCCTGTTGTATATCACCCCATGTGTCACCTACTGGTAATTATGTTTATAAACACCATTAATACTATAAAGACCCGCCACTATGGCCCACTTTAACACACAATCTCAACACATACCATCTGTATCACCTAACAATATCTCGCCAACAATAAAATTGGTCTCGTGGAATGTGGGAGGTCTTAATTCTCCGATTAAGCGACGTAGAGTACAGACACACCTGAAATCTTTGTCCCCTGATGTAATATTTTTACAAGAAACCCACTGGTCTCAAAGTGACAACACCCTTAAGAGCCCCTGGGTCGCTGAATGCTTATCAGCTAATTTCACCAATAAAACTAGAGGGGTGGCCATAATATTCCGTAAACACTTGCAATACGAGATTCTGGCAACGGTTAAAGATCCTCAGGGTAGATATCTATTGCTGGAGGTGCTCATCGGGTTGGAGAAGTTCACGCTTTTAAACATTTACGACCCGAACTCGCCAACACAGGATTTCTTCCTTGCCATTTCCACGCTTCTAATGCAGCATGATAACCCAAATACAATTATTGCTGGAGACCTCAACTCAGTAGATAGTCCTACCATGGACAGATCCCCTCCTGCTCCCTCCCACACACACCAAAGCTGCAATCATATACAGTATCTTAAAACCACACATCACGTTTCAGACCCATGGAGAGTTTGTAACCCCACAGATCACAGTTTTACATTTCATTCTGCAGTTCACAGGTCATTCTCCCGGATTGACTATATCCTTGTGAGTAATAATCTATTTCCCAGGCTTACCTCTACAAACATCCACAACATACTTATTTCTGACCACGCGCCCATCTCTTTAGCCTTCCTCCCTAGTCAGGCGCTTTCTCGTGAAAGATATTGTCGATTTCCTTCTCATTTATACACTTCAGATGATTTCAAAACTCCATAATAAATGGAGAGAATACGAACTGGACAATGACATACACAAAGACAACCCTATATTATTCTGGGAAGCCGCAAAAGCGGTCTTACGAGGCCATATTATCTCATATCAAGGATTCAAAAAGCGAGCTTTTAAGGAACAATATAACAGGCTGTACTCCGAGATTAGAGCCCATTTTGCTAAATACTCTTCTGACCCTACGGAAAATAATATGCAGGCTTATCAGACCTCCAGGCAGATCCTCGAGAGCTTGCTTTTATCTCAAGCTCAACTAGGTCAGGATTACTCCAGAAGTAAATTCTTTAGGTGGGGAAACAAGCCTGGTAAGCTCCTTGCAAACATGGTCAAGCATCACCGCAAGAGACAGGACATTTTAAAAATCACGGATCCCTCATCACACTCGCAAACCACTTCTCTAAGTGACATTCAGTCAGCATTTCATCAATACTACACAAAACTGTACACTGCCACTCCAAACTTTCAGGAACTACGCAAAACTTTACTAAACAAAATACATCTACCCAAGCTCACTGACGCTCAAAAAGAATTCTTGAACTCCAAAATCGCGGAAATTGAAATTGCTAAAACTATCACAACATTGCAAAATAATAAATCGCCGGGTCCTGACGGATATACGGCAGAATTTTATAAAACTCTTAAACCAGCAATACTTCCAACCCTCACACATCTATGTAACACTCTGCACTCCAAACATCCTCCATACCCTTCCTTTAACCAAGCACACACCATCCTGCTTCTAAAACCAAACAAACCCACTGACTTGGTTACTTCATATAGGCCCATTACCCTCCTAAACCAGGACTTTAAGTTATTAGCCAAAATCATGGCGAACAGATTACAATCTGTTCTCCCCACACTCCTAACCCCCCATCAGATGGGATTTGTCCATGGTAGGCACTCAGTCAAGGCGGTGCGCACGGCGGTCGCTGCCATAGTGGCCTCTGCCACTGCCTAGATCCCCTACAATGCTTCTCAGTCTAGATGCTGAGAAAGCATTCGACCAAGTGTCATGGCCCCATCTACAAGACATCTTCATATACAGGAATTTTGGTAACACATTTGCCAAATTTATTGATTATATATACCTATCTCCGAGCACCAATCTTATTATAAATGGCAGCAGAGGGGAACCATTGATCATGACAAGAGGAACTAAGCAAGGGTGCCCACTGTCCCCCCTTTTATTCAATCTTGCCCTAGACCCCTTATTACGGCTATTACAGGACTCGCCCAGATTCAAGGGCATTACCATCGGCCGCAAGACTGTTAAATTAGCTGCTTTTGCGGACGACTTACTACTCTACGTCTCTGATCCGTTGAGCTCCCTCCAGGCAATTTTAAATATCATTCAAGATTTTGGAAAAGTCTCAGGTTTTACCATTAACCCTTCCAAATCTACTGCATTATGGCTGGGGCGGGAAGACCGTCCTGTCTGGCACCATCAATTTCAAATTAGTTGGGCCAAACAGTCACTGGTATATCTGGGTCTAACTCTTCCAAAAAATCACCATAAATTGTATTCTGATAATATGCGTCACTTAATCACGGGGGTATGTGCGACCATGTCCAACTGGCGTAACCTATCATACTCAGGGCGCGCAAGTCTCATAAAAATGATACTTTTCCCCAAGCTACTATACCCCCTACAAATGTTGCCCATAACTCTCATGTCTTCCGATGAACGCTTACTAAACAAGTCGTTCCGTAAATGCATTTGGCAAGGAAAACGCCCCAGAATAGCTCTCATTAAGTTGCAGCAGCACCGCACCAATGGGGGTATAAATTTTCCCAACCTAAAATTGTATAACTACGCCAGTAATATTCGCTTCATTAGAGATTGGCTAAACAATACGGAGCGCTACTCTAATACCCCATTCGAACAGTCTTTTCTCCCCAATATTTCTCTTGCCTCGTTTCTTCATTGCTCACGTGTTGATCTACCTCAGGACATCCAAAACAACCCCCTATTAATGTCAGTTTGGTCCTCGTGGAAACGAATTAAAAAGGCTAAGGGCTTAAATAACAAATACACATTATTCCTTCCTCTCTTGAAAAACCCAGACTTTCAACATGGGGAGGCAGGGTTCCCTTTTGACAGATGGGCCACAAACAAACTCATCACAATTCGTTACCTCACTATACCACATAGAAAATCACTCCAATCTATATCTCAATTACAAGAAACACACAATATTTCATCTATCCACACGTTTGCACTTCACCAAGCAACACACTATGCGCAGACCGTTATCCGAGAGCTGGGGGATGTAGATTGGCGAAATGATATTGACAGGCTACTGATGAATCCGCCGCATGAGAAAGGGATCATCTCCTTACATTATCACATCTTGCGTGATACTATGGACCACACCACCATAAAAACAGGCCTTTCATATTGGTTGACTGTTTTTCCACATTTGGAAGTAGACCAACTTATGAAAACACTAGCTTACTCCCAAGATGTTCTTATCTCACGTATCGCGAAATGACGCTAAATATCTACCACAAAGGTTACATTTCCCTGGATAGGAGATTTGAAATGGGGTTATCTGACACGAATACCTGCCCTAAATGCGGAATTCCAAAGGCTACCTTGCTCCACTGTCTCTGGGATTGCCCACACATTAAGAGATTTTGGAATCAAGTTCGTATTTTCTCAACTGCGCACCTTGTGGATGAGATTCAGCTTACCCCGGAATGGGCGGTCCTAAGATACCTGGATCAGACCGTAAAAATTCCAAAAGCCACCAAACAAATGCTTACCATTATTGCAGCAGTTGCCCAGAAATGTATTCTGCAAACTTGGGTACAAGATAAACCCCCAAATGTTACCCTGTTTCGAGAAAAACTTTTGTATTTGTTTCGGATGGCTTGGTTAGAGGCTACCCTTACAAAAGAAAAATCTGTCAAAATCTTTTTCCATACATGGGAAAGATACATTTTAACACTCCCCCTACAAACGCAAGCACAAATTCGTGCCTGTTTTCGCACTACATCATGGTACGAAAGCAGAACATTTCTGGGCAACCCGCCAATTCCAGACATAGTTTAATTGTGCACCATCTTCTTTTCTAAATTTCTTGCATGCCATAATTATTAATAACATACTCTTAAAGGGGAAGACACCAGATGGCTCTGAAATGGCTCTAAAATGGCTCTGAAATGGCTCTGTTTTCTTATTCTCTTTTTCATTTGCATTTATTATATGGCTTTAAACATTGTGTTTTACAATTTTTTTTTTGGTATCTCGACTGTTTGTTATGGCCTTTTTTCTTTTTTGTAAACATGTACAGTCCTACACATGTTGCTGCCGTTTGTGCTGTCAGACATTCTGACAAATGCATCATACACACAGTCCAATAAATCTTCTGTAAACATCCGGTACAATGACATTTGACTGCTGCATGTGTGATTTCTTCTGAGCCAGTCTTCTTCTCCCCTTCTGCTGCATGAGAAGTTGGCAGTGCATTGTGTCCCTTTGCATACAACTGTCAGACCTTAAGCTGTACGTACAGGGATTTAGTATCACAAACAGCCCAATTAATTAAACAATAAATGGTTCGACACTGATAAAGCTCCCATCTTGTTTTATTTGAACAACAAACATACCAGGCACCCGCGATTTCCCAACCCATTATACACTATGGGCCTGAATTAATTAGCCTCGCACCCGTGTATTTTGCGGTGCGAAACTAATTGTGCAAATTTTTTCTTTTTTTGTATTTTTATTCACAGCTCATAGAGACGCGCATAAAAATCAGCTAAAAATAGACGGGGAAAAATCACACCGCAAACTTTTTCCCGCCTATTGCGGTACGAATTTCTAATTGAATCAGGCCCTATACATTTAATATACTACAATTAAATTTAATTAAATACAGCCACAAGTACACAGTTTTAACAACCTGTGATACTTCACTCCACTCATGTCTTCACACTAGTATAACCCAAGTAAAAACATATCACCTAATATACAGGTCATCTTATCCCATTTGCAATACCCACATATACAAGTCTTGTGGCTCCTCTCATATTTCCCTTAAATGTCTCTGTTTGGTCATTTTCTGCTTTGTTAAAAAAATGGTGCTGCCAGAATTTTTTGAGACAAAAATAAATCTCTGAATACATTCTGCCTTGTGTAAAGGTACAATCAGAAGTGGTTTTGTAATTGGTGGCAAATGTTTTATTGGCTTACATTAAGCCTCTTATTATCAAATAAACATCCTAAAAATTATTGTTGACCATATATATCCTTTTATGATTAGAAAAACACATCCTATCATATCAAAAATCACATAGTATCTCAAACTTATAGTATCTATAAATTCAGCAAAAGCGGCAGGCTGACAAATGTGGAGGCAAGGAACAAACCCTTGCATCAACCACATCTTTTGCTTAGAGTCTGAAATGGATTTTCTGCTAAGGACGTGATCATTTAGCAAAACAATTCAGAGACTCAGTTAGGACTCAGGATTACTTGAGTGACTGCAATGGTTGCTAACTGATGTTACTGAGTCTTTTGGAGACAGTCAAATTGTTGCTCCAAAGGACGTGGCCGCATCATTCAGCAACTGCACAAGTAGGTGTTGGCCCAAATCATAGGGAACCAAACTGGCCAAGAATATTGTCCCAGTCAAAAGGGTACATTTATCAAACTAAATCTTCACTTGCCTGCGAAGACGGAAAAAAGCGCTTAGTGCACATATTCCCATCTATTACGGTAAGTAAATATTGAAAATTGTAATGTGTACCTCTATTAACATCTGCAGTGTAAATTCACGGAAAAAGCACTGTGATCTGGGATTACGGGCAATTGAATCAGACTGTTAAGGCCAGACCAAGTTTGGAAAAGTGGAGATGTTGCCTATAGCAACCAATCAGATTCTAGCCTTCACTTTTCTTTTCACATACTAGAGAATGTCAGCTATGGGCAACGTCTCCACTTTTCCAAACCAGCAGCTTAGTAAGTTTAGCCCTTAGATTGAACATGGAGACATCACTGGAGCACCACAAATCGCTAGACAAAGCTTAATCCCTTAATTTAAAGCAAGGAAGCTGTTAGCTTTATATTATTCTGATTCTGATTTCGATATGATTCTTCAGATTTCAACTGATAAGTCTACAGTAACAGCAAGAAGCTAATTCAAAGAGGCCACAATCTATAGAGAATGCTTTAAGTAGCCTAACCAATACTAGAATTACTTGATAGTCATGTTATATTAATATCAGCATCAACCCCAAACACATAAATAATGCTTAACCGAGCATCACAGAAGATCAGAAACTAAAAATACATGATAACATCTATGAAGTGGATGGAGTAGTGGTGGTTTCATTATTTGACATCCCAATTCTACTACTAGTTCACCAAACTAGTATATTTCTAGAAATGTACTTACGTTGCATAGTAAAATATGTAATGCAAGATGTCAAAGGAAAATAATAGAAAAAAGTATGATTCAGTACATTGTTAACAGAGGATACATAAAATGTATCCTTGATGATTTGCTGTGATCTTTGTCATCCTTTTAACAATCATTTTAATGTAGAGATGAATCAGCAGTTGAAAACAAATTAAAAGGATTACTTAACTAAATAGTATGTTATACAATAATAAAAAACAATAAACATTTCTTAACATTGAGTAAACAGTACATATATTTCCTAAGTATTTTGGTCAATGGCTAAATATTGTAAACATTTTAACAATTAATGATAAATTAGATCATAAGAACTGTTTACCTGTTTATGAATATTATTAGCACACTGCAGAAATTGTTAATTTAATATTAAATAAACATCTCTGAAATTCAAGATCAAAGCTAATACTTGTACTTTGGTTAAAGTAGAAGGGGATATATGTAATGAACTTTGAATATGCTTTAAGTTGCATGACAGTATACAGTTTACTGTGACACTTATTATTACCTCTTAGTTTTAAAGTTTCAAGTTGAGTACAATTGTTTTAAAAATGTGTATATTATTATTATTATTATTATTATTATTATTATCGTTCATTTATAAGGCGCCACAAGGTGTCCGCAGCGCCATAC
>WWET01000583.1:394571-404750 GCA_011038615.1 Limnodynastes dumerilii
TATATATATATATATATGGCTCTATTCACTAAATATTGGGTGTAAAGTGTTTTCAACGCAATACTGATGGGTTATCCTCTCATGCAGGAGATGGTGGTCATTGGTGTTGACTGTTTGGTCTGTACATAGATGTACATTTAATATGCAGAGAGTAAATATAAAGTGAGCCTTTTATTTACCTTTCTCTCTATCTCGCTGCATTCCTCATTTTGAGTGTGGGATTTAGTGGTCAGGTCACACACACAACATTAACAGCTGGCCCCTCAGAAACTTAGGACCAGTGCGTAGTGGCCGTGTGGGATCATTTCAATGCAATGGCTAGTTAGTCTCCCTAGCAGGAGCTTGTAGTCATTGGGGCAGATCCAAAACTATGGCCGCCCGTGTATTTACGCTTGCCATGTATGTAAAAGCGCCAATAAGTACTTACTGCGCATGCGCTCAGTAGATGTTATGCCACGTAACTCAAAGTGTAAGGGCCTTCATCGTAACAGCATCATAACTACGTATGACGGGGGCGTACCTGCCATACGACAGCTGTAATTGCGCATCAGGGGCAGGGTGAGGCATTTAAATCGTACAGTATGGGCGTGCTTAGCCGCATAAGTACGTTCATCCGTAACAGCCAACAGGAGTTGCGCATGGAAAAGTTAAGGTAGTGTTTGGAAAGTGTAAAACGGGCAAAATATGTCCGCCCGAGGGGAGTGCATAGTAAATATGAGCACGTAAATACACTACGCGTTGAAATGGAATGGGAACGTAGTTCTGGATCTACCCCATTGGCATTATCTTTAAACCACCCTGCTACCTAGCCTGGCTGTTCCTCGGAAAGTGCCCTTCCCCTCCAAAAGCTACACCCTTAGGCACTTGCCTCGAGTGCCTAATGGAAAATATTGAACAAAGACACAAATCAGAGAATTTAAATTTTCCAACACTGGACTCAGCATCTTCTTACCCCTTTGCCCTCATAATTTTCTATAGGAACATCAGAGAAGCAATTCATCCTTTCATATTGCATATCCACTTTGTATGACCAGTATAATTTCATAGCCCAGTGGCAAACTGGTATAATAGTTACACCTGTTAGCTGAATTAGTTACTGCAGCTGTGCTATTGTGACTTTACTATTAACCAAATCTTCCAAATCTTTTCTTACTGAAATAAAGAAGAATCTGAATGAGACGAGGGTGATTTTATTCAACCAAAAGATTACATATAAAGAAACTATTAAATATTGAAAGATAATAAAACATTAGTACCTTTCTTATATCTACAAAATATATACCAATTGTTTCAAAAGGTTAAAATGTCAAATCTTTTTTGACATATATATAATTATTTTTAAATGTCATTATGAAGGTTTTACTAGTTAGACTTTTCTATGACTACACACTGTTGTATGTACAAGCATTAGCTTCTCTGAAAGCAGCTAATAATCTATGCATTAAAGCTTTGATAAATCAGGCGTTTGCTGGTCTGCCTCCTATAAATGCAAGCAGATGATGATGCCAAACAACACTCATGAAGTTACATTCATTTTATATGATTGTAAACATCATATTCAAGTATAAAAGCTGTAGGTTTCAGCTCTACAAGGAAACTAGTGCTGTACTCTCCTCTAGATTACATCCTCTGTAGATCACTTGTGTAAGAAGATCCATCATGTCTCATCACTCCATCTTGGCCTCCTCTGGACACAAGAACTTCAGCTCCTGTTCTGCCGCTTTACCTAAACACTCCAGCTCACACAGCATATACCCACACCACTCTTCTAAACATGCTGGACATGGTCATAAGACTCACCATTGCTTTAGCAGTAAGAGCGCACACAATATTGGATCTAAAGGACACAAGATTTCAGTAGGAAGTTTCCATTCTGGAAAAAGTGGACATGGATCTGGATTTGGTATTGGTAGTTTCGGGAGATCATCTTGCTCTGGAGGAATCACCAGTGTTACAGTGAACCAGGGTCTCCTGGCACCTCTCAACTTGGAGATTGACCCAAACATCCAGAGAGTGAGGACTGATGAGAAGAATCAGATCA
The DNA here is from genome assembly GCA_011038615.1 of Limnodynastes dumerilii. Classification (NCBI taxonomy): domain Eukaryota; kingdom Metazoa; phylum Chordata; class Amphibia; order Anura; family Limnodynastidae; genus Limnodynastes; species Limnodynastes dumerilii. The sequence continues at coordinate 396,613 of WWET01000583.1, forward strand.
AAGGTCTCAACAATAAGTTCGCCACTTTCATCGATAAGGTGATTTTTATTGTTTCCTAAAATCTGCATGCTAATAATCTTTACAATCTTATAATAAGAAATGTTTATTTTTCCAAAGAGACAGAGCAAGTATGGGTAAAAATTATTTATAATTATGGAATAGCTTCAATTCACTTTATATCTTTAAACCTCCTAAATTAAAAATAATTGTCAAGACTTTAGAATAGTTCCACTATATCTATGTACATAGGATTAATTAAAACCCCCAAATGATACCTTTAGTGTTAGTATGACATATTCTGATTTAAATTTATTGTTTTAGGTCACAGTATTCTCAGTCTCTAATTAAAACTCAACTTGTATCTAAATTATAAAGACTCATATAAGCTGCATTCTCAACCTTTGGATCATAAATTGACCTTAACAAAGGTGGTCACAGTAGTTAGTTGTCTACTACTGTATCCTTTAACTATTCTTTTCCAAGGGATTTCCGACAAGAGCAGGAAACTCAAACTCCAAAGTCAAACACAGCTGTTTACCTTTTAATGAAAACAAAAAAATGAGTTAGAAGTGTTGTACCAGGTTATAGTAGCTCATCCAATAATGAATCATCTGGTAACATAGCGTGCATCAGACCCTTCTTAACTGCAGATGCCACTAAAATACTCATTCACTCTCGTTATCTCCCATCTCGACTACTACAACTTTCTTCCCTCCGGCCTCCCTCTGGTCTCTCTTATTCCCCTACAATCCATACTTAATGCCGCAACCAGACTCATCTTCCTCTCCAAAGGCACTGCTTCCACCTCCCCACTCAGTCTATCTCTACACTGGCTTCCTGTCCCTTTTAGAATTCTCTTCAAGCTCCTCTCTCTTCCTCCAGCACTCCCTACCTCTCCTCCCTTATCTCCATCCACACTCCTGCCTGACCCCTCCGGTCTGCTGGTGACCACCGCCTCAACTCCTACCTGATAATTACCTCACATCAAAGACTTCTCCCGGGCTGTCCCTCTGCACTGGAACAATATACCACAACCAATCAGTCAATCCAACACACTCCAAACCATCAAACGCTCCCTCATCTCCCACTTCTCCAGGCTAGCCTGCCCTTTCTCCACCTGAACTTACCTGCCCTCCACATCTTCATTCTTGTGTCTCTTGTTTGTTCACTCCCACCTCCCACTTAGCATGTTGGCTCTTATGAGCAGGGTCCTCCTCCCTCCTGTCATCTACCCTCTACCTTGTCCTTATTAATTCCCACCTTTTCTCTCTACTGTGTATCTCTCTCATATTCCCCTGCTCCTACACACATATCCTGCATCTTTATTTTTCATACATACTGTTCTGCTATTTTTGTACTGTATTTTATTTTTGCATTGTACCTGTATTGTATTTCTTATTTATTTGAACTTGTGCCCTGTCTGTTAATTGTGTTGTATATGTAACTATTGTCTTTGCTATTGCCTTTGTATGGTGCTGCAGATACCATGTGGTGCCTTATATATAAGCATTAATAATAATTATAATAATAATAATAATAACATTTTAGTTACACAACTTTATTTCACTTTCTCACCTCCTACATCCTGGTCCCATGTTTACCCTGTGGTGATATATTCTTCAATATACAATACCTTAAATACTACTTCCCTGCAATATATACATAGGATACTAAAAGCAGCTATAAGATCACAATACTAATATATAGTCAAATAGTCTGCATTTATATGTCACTTACTATCATAACATTGGGCATGCTCAAACAGTGAATGTCCTTGTTTGCCATAACTTATTGTTGTGTTTGTAGGTTCGATTTTTAGAACAACAGAATAAGATGCTGGAGACCAAGTGGGCTCTTCTACAAGACCAGAAAACCGCCAGGTGTGAGATTGAACCTCTGTTTGAGGCTTTCATCAGCAATCTTAGGAGACAGCTAGATAACCTGGAGTGTGAGAGCGCTCGTCTTGAAGCAGAAAGGAACAATGCAGAGGAAACAATGGAAGAATTTAAGAGAAAGTAAGCTATGTAATGTATTGCACAAGTGTTCATATTGTTAAAAATCTGCAATGTTCAGGAAAGGACATAGGTGGGGACTCTTGAATGCTGAGGAAGTAAAATTAGAATCTGTAATATCTTTAGTGCTCTCAGAAGTCTATTTAAATATTATTGATATTTCCATATCTGTCCTGTGATCACTGGAAGAGCTACTTCTGCACAAGAGATTAATCCTGAAGGTCCTCAAAGTCCAGCAGAAGAAGCCTACAATGACTCACTGGTTAATCACTGTAAGCATAAATGTTGACATGTAAGCATACATGTCAACTCTCCCTGACTAACAGGGAGACTCCCTCAAGAGTGAGTGACCACCCTGATTCTTTGAAGTGTCTGGCAATCTTGCTGATGCTGATTAAGTTCCATTAAAGCCTAGAGAGATGGGCAGTTTCAAGTAAGCCAAGATGCAATCAAATAATGACCATTAGCTACGACAACATGATTTCAATAATGGAGACATATATAGAAAACACACTTTAGTCTCATGTTAAAAAGACAGTGTTTCATTATTTTAGCATTTCTTTAAAGAAGTCAGTAGATCTCTTATTCCCATTCTTTGCAATAATGATTGTTTTGTTTTTGTATTGGCAATGTAACAATCAATAAATACTGATACTGCCATTGTTTATTGATAAATAATTTTCCTGGCAGTGCTAGACACACCCATGGATAGAGCTAGACCCACCCATGCATAGAGCTAGACACACCCATGAATAGAGCTAGACACACCCATGGATGGAGCTAGACACACCCATGGATAGCGCTAGACACACACCCATGGATGGAGCTAGACACACCCATGGATGGAGCTAGACACACCCATGGATAGAGCTAGACACACCCATGGATGGAGCTAGACACACCTATTTGGTAGTACATGATACACCTGTTTGGTGCAGCAAGGCTTCAATATATTCAATTGCAAAAGTTGACAAGTATACAGTGTTATTTCTAACAATAGCTGTGCTCTTCCTAATTGTTGAATTTTTTATCCTTGTGTCTCTATAGAGAACAATAGGGATAGAGAGGATTAGAGTTGATGGACCAGATCCAGACCTCCATACACAGGGCCATAACTAGGGGTGTACAATAAGAGCAGCCGCACAGGGCACAAATCTTAAGGGGGCTCCAGTAAGTTAATATTTATGGTTAAATTGACTTGGAATTCAGGGTCAGGGGGCACCATTTTTCCTTTTTGCCTTTGGTGCTAAAAGTTCTAGTTACGGCTCTGTCCATACATGTTCTATACATACAGAGGTCTGAACTCCCCTGTGACTCCCCTATCACGTGTGGACTTTGCAGCAGTTACACTGCAATAAACCAACCTTAAGTCTCCTGGGGATCAGTGATCCATACGACAGCTAATCCGCAAGGAATTCTGTAGGTTCACACTGTAAAATTTGCTGAGTTTAGGCAAGCGGAGGGGATGGCCAACAAGCAGAGGGGATGGCCCACCTTGCTGCCCTGATCTCCTAGCATACAGAATTGCATTCCATGCACCAGGAGATCCACAGTCCAACATCTGGCACGCAGGTGTTACAGATAGGCTTACTTATGCAAGAGGCTTATGTATGTAAGTCCGGATCCACTCCGATGTGCCCAGAGCAGGAGAAGTCGGAAATCTCTTCAGTGCTGGGGTTTACATATAGGAATAAAGCCTAGATCAGAAATACAGAGAACACTGATTTCTAAACAGACCCCTTAGTATTAGTGTTCCCCCTGTAGCTTTGGCGGCTGCGCTGATTCCTATTAAATGTTGATATTCAGTGTACCCAACAAATAATGTAGAAATGCTCTGCAACAATATGGGACCGGATTCACAGATCCAGTGTGAGATAGGACAGACCTGCACCTCACTCACCCGTCCTGCTCCCATCCCGTCCCCCTTTTTAGGTACTTTATTGCACTTACCTTAACTATCCGTGCAATGTCCGCACAGACATTGCTGCTCTCTTCCTCCCCCCGCCCTCCCCGGCTAATATAAATACCTTTCACACCAGATTCACACTGCGTCTTAGGTGGGAATCCAGCCCATCATCTATAAAATGTATCTACTGTTTTACTGAATAACTAAATAATTTGACAATTTTCTAATTGTGGCTCACAGATATGAAGAAGAGATGAACCGACGCACGGCGGCAGAGAACGAGTTTGTCTTACTGAAGAGGGTTTGTACACCATCAACATCTCAAACAGTGTTTACTTAATTAATATTCAAATGATTCATTTAAAAACCATTACGTTCCTTGTTACTATAGGACGTTGATGCAGCGTTTATGAACAAAGCTGAGCTACAGGCTAAGGCCGACTCCCTCACTGATGAGATCAACTTCCTGAGGACTCTGTACGATGCGGTAAAGTCATTTCCTTAAAGGCGCAAACGTTACATTTTCTATATAGAAGACTATTTGCTCTAATTTATTTCAATTATCCAAGACCACAAAGAGCTAATACTTCAATTTTTATTATTTATTTTAATGCTATGCAGGAGATCAGTCAGCTGCAGGCTCAGATCTCAGACACTTCAGTGGTTGTGTCTATGGACAACAGCCGAGACCTGGACATGGACAGTATCATCGCGGAGGTCAGAGCTCAGTATGAGGATATTGCTAACAGGAGCAGAGCTGAGGCAGAGGCCATGTACCAGTCACGGGTGAGTCTGATATGCAGACAGAGAGGTGGCATTAGAGTTTACACTCCAGAGTAGACCATAAAGCTGATTACATTTTATTCTTCTCTACACTATAGTTTGATGACCTGCGCATGGCAACTGGGAGAAATGTAAATGATCTGCAAAACAGCAAAAATGAGATAGCTGAACTGAACAGAGCAATTCAGAGGCTTAAAGGGGAAATTGAATGTGCTAAATCCCAGGTAAAAGGCAAATGCAGATACAGGAATACATACTAAAAGAGACAAATGTCACTGTTTATTAATGTTGGAGATGTTTTAAGAGCATACCATTAACCTTATCATCATTCAGAAGCATAGCTGAACCGTTCAAGCCACATAGTAAAGTGTACATCTATTTACACATAAATATTTCATGAATTCCCAGCGCGCTGCCCTGGAATCTGCTATAAATGAGGCAGAGGAGCGCGGAGAAGCCGCCGTCCGAGACGCCAAGAATAAACTGGCCGAACTGGAGGCCGCGCTACAGAAGGCCAAGCAGGACATGGCTCGCCAACTGCGGGAATACCAGGAACTGATGAACGTCAAACTGGCTCTGGACATTGAGATTGCCACATATAAGAAGATGCTGGAGGGAGAGGAGTGCAGGTACATGCCATAGAAATACTGTAATATCTTATGTAGCTCATACTAAGTGGTGCAATGGATATAAACTCCTGTTTATCTTTCTCTCCAGAATGTCTTCAGATGACTCTGTGAACATCTGTAAGTAAAACAAATATTGCAATGTATTTTATTTATTTAAGTTGGGGCATAGCATTATATTAAACAGTTATGTACTAACAAACTTCTACTTTACTCAGCTGTTGTGCATGCCAGCACAGGGGGGAAACACCATTCAGGAGGAATGTCCCACGGTGGACACCATCATCATCATAAGGGAGGATTCAGCTCAAGCACTGGAAGGAGTCACAGCCATGTTCACAAGAGCAAACCCCATTCCACCCATGATCATCACTGCTGATGAGAACACAGGGAGATGCTATATTGCACTGGCAGCACATGATTAAATGCTATTAACATGTTGATATAGTCTCTCAGCATCATATTTTCTCCCTTGCTTTTCTTCATAGTGGATATTTTTCTTTAGTTGCTTGATTTGTCTTCTTTCCTTTACTGTATACTGCTCCTCAATAAAAAAACATTCATATGTCACTGAGTGTCACAGTTCTTTTAGTAATTTCCATATGGGTGACAAATGTTTCAGTTATAGATTACATTAAACTGTATAACACAACTATAAAATAAAAATAATTGCAGCACATAAGGACTAGAATTATTCATAATGGAACTGATTCAGACTTAAGAAGGAGCTTGAAATTAGGGACTGAAATCACATTTAAGAAAGTGCAGCTTTTTCCGTGCATACTTTTAGGATCAGTTAAACTGCATAGTAACTTTATTACACAAGCTATGTAGGATTTCAGCACGGAAATCCATTAGGCACAGACTTCATCCGTGCTTAGTGAGATATGTACGGAGGGGCTTGCCCCAATGGGCCTGATTAAGGCCCTGATTCAGAGGCTGAAAATAAGAACTTAAAGCTACACCTGGGCTAAACCATGTTGATTTCAGGGGAGTCACATTTTATTTGTTGCAACAGTATTATAGTTAAAAGGTGATGTTTCCCAGCTCAAGTCTATTAACAGTTTAAAAGTGAAGCTGATCAGGTATCTGTGTGCAATAAGTAAAAGCAAAGCATTCTCCCTGCATGCATAGAATAAAATTAACTTGACTCCCCCTGAAATCAACATGGTTTTGCCCAGGTAACTTTAAGTTCTTATTTTCAGCCTCTGAATCAGGCCCCATATGTTTAGTATCCTCTTATTTCTTTTTAATTGGTAGAACTCTGGGTTCTAAAGTCTGCCGGTTCTTCTATTGTTTAGTATAAATTACACCAGCTGATACTCCTAGTACTAAAACTCAGAAGATTTCTAATAAATGAAAGCTTTTAACACAAGGATATATTTAATAATATTTTTAAAAATGACCAGTAAAGAAAAGCTACATAGGTTGCTGGTTCAATGACCTTGACCTATGTAGCATCATGTGAGCTGTCCCTCTCCAGCGATGTCACTAACTATTGCATTGTTTATACTGGATTTCATACAGAGTTAGGAGTTATAGCAAAAAAAGTTGCAAATCTGCACCTAGGATAAACCATGCTTTAATGTAAAAGAAAGTAGTACACCAACGAGATAGGGATTTAAATGGAACTATGGTTGCATAATACAGGGTGATAACGCCTTAGCAGCTCTGAGGTAAGATTTACCCCAAAAAACAATAGACAAAAGAGAAAAGAGCGCTTGAGGTGTATTTACTTTAACAATTTAATTCTCCAATATAAAACACATGCAACAAAATTGGAAATAATTGGGAAAAATTCTAAACCATGGTTGCCGATTTTTGGCAGCTTCTTTCCGGGAGATCCCGGAGAGAAGCTTGCGACGCTTGCAGGGGGCGGGGCTTAATTACGTGATTCATGCAACTCGCGTCATTAGGCTCCGCCCCCTCACTCACACTGGCCCGTTTTGACTTGAAATAGGGGTCGGGACGGGGCTTGATGCCGCAGATTGCGTCATCAAGTCCCTTCCTGTGCCTAGCAACACTAGTTTCACTGAAACCACGGGCCTCAAGTCACTTGCGGGAGATTTGCTGGCTCTCCCGGGATACCGGGAGTGCTGCCCGAATTTCGGGAGTCTCCCGGACATTCCGGGAGAGTCAGCAACCCTGTTCTAAATATCCTTTATACTCAATCCCTCAATTATCAACTTGAGCAGCTGTAGATCAGACAAACTGCATACGTGATGATAAGCAATAATGAATGATTTGCTGCTAAGAAGTCTTGTTTACAAACCACATAGAGCTGGTTTTCCGTTGGTTTATATTAATTAGCTACACGGAGTAGTTACTACAATTAATCTGGCAATGCTTGCACAAACTGGTAGACCATAGAATGGTATATATATTGAGGAGACACAGCAATGTTAAATGATAGGGTCTCACCAGTCAGTTGTGGACAGAGATTGGATCTGCGGTTCTGTCTTTGTAGCATTTGCAAACAGGGTTTTACCTTGTTTGTCCGCCCCTCCTGGTACTTGTGCTCCTTCTTTAGTCCGTGCACACTCACCACCTCAGCATCACACCATGGCCACAGTCTCACTTATAATGCTTCAGTCCAGTGGTATATCGGCAGGTTTTGGTATTCGCTGCAATCAGCTACCTATTCTATCCACTTTTCTGTATAACAATATGGTTACCATGGGCCAGATCCAGACCTACGTCTGTGTTACGAACTAGTGCGAATCGTATTTACGCAAGCGTAAATACTATGCACTACCCCAGGCACTCCCAGCAGTCGTCCGTAATTACACTGCTTTACATCTGCTGCACCCT
>WWET01000583.1:429038-464776 GCA_011038615.1 Limnodynastes dumerilii
TTCTTCTCAACCCCATCCATATCTATACAAACGGAGACGGTCTCCAGCAGTCTTCCATTCCCAACAGTGCACTGCGCAGCCTCACGCTCTGCAAACAGAAGAGGAGCATGAGGCTGCGCAGTGCACGCACGCCTGACATCCCCATGTGACACCCGCGCGCAGTGCACTGTTGGGAACGGAAGGCTGCTGGAGACCGTCACCGTTTGTACAGAAATAGGTGGTACTGGGATCTTCCATTGGGTGCAGGGTGAGTGCCACGGGCGGCCCCCTTGTCTGCGGGGGCCCGTGTGCACTGCACACTCTGCACCCATGGTAGATACGCCACTGCCTCTTTGTCTCCTGAGGTACTTGAGTGACGCCGAAATGATCACCTCTGCCTCTATTGCATAGAGGCCATCTTCAATTTCTATTATGTACCAAGAGTCCGAGAAACACCAGCCCCTAAATTTTACTGGAGAGATGCAGTCAGGGAGAGGGAATTGCTCTCCATCTGACCCCTCAAGTAACACAATTTCATTCCCATACATCTCCACTCCTTAGATAAGATTCACTAAGCCTCTTCGTTCATAGGGCCTGATCCAGACCTACACTCGTGTGTGGTTTCACGGCGGTCGTAAGCGTAAAAACGGCCATTTGTACTTACTGCGCATGTGTGGGGAATATCTTACGCTCATGTTACGGTCTGAAAATCTGAGCGTATGGCCCTTAAACGTAACCACTTCGTATTAATGCTCAAGGGGGCGTGCCTGACTTACAAAATCCATAAATACGCACCGTGGGCGGGGTGAGTAATTTAAATCGTACAGTATGGGTGTGCTAAACGTTGTAAATACGCAATGACCATGACGTCCTCGGTTACGAACAGAAAAGTTAGGGTAGGGTTTGCCAAGCGTATGGAAGCAAAACTAAGTACGTGCAAGGGGAGTGTCTATTGCCTTGCATCGGAGGTACGCTCGGCGTTAATGCTCTACGCACACGAGCGTAGGTCTGTATCAGGCCCATATACTCTGAAGAAGCAGGCCATTTTATGTCTTTTTTTTCTTTTTCAGAGAATAAACCTCTCCACCGATCCATTAGCTCAACTGTTTTTCTCAGTAGATGGATCTACTGCGTGTGTTATGCTCCTTATTTTACAAATTGGGTATCTTTATTTTTAGATTTCCTTCCTCATATTGGATCAGATTCAGAGTTTGAAAATAAGAGAGGAAAGTAACACCTGGGCAAAACCATGTTGATTTCAGGGGGAATCAAATTAAGGTGTAACTTTCCTCTCTTAGTTTCAATCTCTGAATCAGGGCCATTGTCACTATTTATCTACCTACTCATCCTAGGTTTACCATTGCTACAAAAGCAATCTCCCATTTTGGATAGGACACATCTATAAATTTCTTCCTGGGGATATTCTTGTCAGAAAACTTGTCTTCAGAAGATTACTCAACCATCCTCTATTTTGGTCAGCACTATGATGCTACCGAAGAAACTCACTGTGTCCTAAATGTCCTTCAGTGACATTTTCAGTAAAAAAAGGCAGCTGAGAAACATCAAGCACACAATTCTTTTATAAATCTTATGGCAGCCAAAACTCATCCTCGGGTTTATGCATACCCCCTCTTTCTACCTGAGACACAAGTCATGTCTGACTATATCACTGAGAACCTTGCTCAAGACGTAATCCACCCACCCTTTGCATCTGCTGGATCCAGGTTTTCTTTGTTTAAAAGAAAGATTGATAATAACACCCTTGCATTGAAGAGCAGAGATTAAATGTTAATGGGCCGTATTCAGAGATCCGTCGGCGATCGGGCCACAAATACACGCAACTAAGTGGCAGGTAGGAGTATGGTCACTCCTACCTGAAAAAACAGTCACTCCCCTCGCAACCTCCGGCCGGACCTAAACTTCCACCTGCATTGACTTGCCCTATCTTGCCTCACTCACTTCCGGCCTTATGTGTATTAGTTGCGTATATTACCGGCCCTAACTCTGTAAGCGCGCCCACTTTCTCAATGCCTCCCCCCTCCCATTTCTATGCAAATCCTTAGGTTTGTATATTTCCGCAGCACTTAGGGTCGTATTACTCTCCGCCCGATTCACAAGTCCGTCCCTTAGCCATTTCCGACCTTAACTTCAACGTAGATGGCGTATCACTGTCACTACGCATGCGCAGTTGATGCAAAATCGATCAGATCCTAAAAATACGCACTTTCGTTAAAACCGGATCTCTAAACACAGCCCAATATGCCTGAGAAAAAGCTTCCTCGCATTCCCAAAATGTTCAATCACATTGAGACACTCAAGACTGGCCACAACCTCAGGGTGTGAAGGTTGTACAAAGGGTTTTAGGATTTGCTAAATACTATCTGCAATTCTTCCAGGACATCTCTTACATCACAGCTCCCATCACTGCCTTGATACATCAAGACACGAACACAAAATCATGGCCAAAGTAGGTCATCAAGGCCTTTCTTTGGCTCAAATCTACTTTCACTTTTGCACCTGTACTGCGGAGACTGAATATTAGCCTTCCTTTCTTTGTAGAGGTAGATGCCTCATTTGAATCAAAGCAAAAAAAAATCCTGCTACTACCAACTTTTTAATAGACCTCTTTATGATCTGTACAATACAGCCTTAATAGTAGGCTTCCGTGCTCGGTTACATCCCCATGCCCTGACTCTTGTCTAGCCTCATAGTGGTAACAGTTGAGCACATGATTCTCAATAATGCTCAGGAAATAAAATTTGTCCCTAAAATTAAATTATTTAGAATACCTTTTTAGCCCTTCAATTAAGAAAAAAAACCTAAATATAATAAAGCATGCAACTCAATCATGCAACATTGCCCATGCATACTGGTATATATCAGTGAAATGTCAGCAGTGATTAGTTAATAAAATAAGAAACACATTTTAACATGAAGTAAGGGGAAAAGCAGTTATTCATTTTTTTATTGTCAGTTTTAACTTTGCAAATTTATGACATGTAGACATACTTAATTGTAACCATTGGTGTATACTAGACATATTTCACAAGACAACTGCAGGTTACTGCTATTTATTGGTGACACAATTAACTCTTTTATAATATTTACAAAGAAATGCTGGAATTTGGCCAGTACATCTTTAGCACAAGTTTTTATACTTTTAGCCCATCCTTAGAAACATGTCATTTCTTTCTGCAGTTTCCGTAGTTTAGAATAATTTTATAGCTCTATGGAACAGACGCCAACAAGTACAAATTATTACTTTCTTAAGGTGTGTGAGAGGATTTTAATTTACAGTTAAAATTATTATTACTGAGACAGTGCCAACCTCTAGAAGCCAATAAAAGGGTCTTTCTGTTTTATTGTTGACCAAGCCCAAATTAACTTCTGTATAAAAGGTATATCACCATTAAATGCCAACAGAATAGGATCTGTCAGTGGTCGCTGTTCATTCACTTCCAAGAAAATTCATCATCATTTGATATTTTAGACAAAATGACTCATCAAACATATCGCACCACTTCCAATTCTATTGGTAGGAACTTCAGCTCTTCATCATATACACCAAGGAATGTCAGTGGATTTAGCACAATGTCTTATCATAGAGGTCCAAGCGTGGGCAGTAGAAGCCTTTACAATGCTGGCTCAGGTTCCAACAGAATCTCAGTTGGAAGTTCTCATCCTGTGAGGAGTTCATATGTGTATGGTGGATCAGGAACTGGATATGGAGTCGGTGGCTCAAACTTCAGCTCTAGAGTTGGCGGTGGATTTGGTGCTGGTGGTGGTTATGGGGCAGGTGCTGGAATTGGTGCTGGTGGAGGATTTGGAGGTGCTCGTGGCATTGGGTTTGGTGGTGGATTTGGTGGTGATTTTGGTCCAACTTGCATTACACAAGTTACTGTCAACCAAAATCTCCTTACACCACTGAACCTGGAGATTGATCCAAACATCCAGAGAGTTAGAAAAGAAGAAAAAGAGCAGATTAAAACTCTCAACAATAAATTTGTGTCATTCATTGACAAGGTACAGTATAACACCGTATGAAAATACATATTCTAAAGCACAATTAATATTGATTACAATAGTACATTAATAAATAACTGCAAACAAATTTCAGGTATGTTTCTTGGAGCAACAAAATAAAATGTTGGCAACCAAATGGAGTCTTTTACAAGAACAAAAGGCTGTGAGAAGTCATATTGAGCCTTATATTGAGTCTTACATAAACAATCTCAGGCGGCAGTATGAAAACATTGGTGGGGACAAACTAAGGCTGGAAGCTGAACTTAGAAATGGGCAAGATATGGTGGAGGATACCAAAGCCAAGTAAGTGATATCTTTGTAATAATGTTATAGTGACAAATAAATTCTATGCATAAGAAGATTAATACATCTAAGTTTCTCTTTTGCAACAAAATGAAATTGCTATCATATTAGGAACATTTTATTCTGTGTTCTTTTCTTTAAGATATGAAGATGAAATTAAGAAGCGCACAAATGCTGAAAATGAGTTTGTTGTTCTTAAAAAAGTAAGTGTATAAAGTTTTTAGAATGAAATTTTACATTGCAAATTGATAAGTGACAATAAATATTACAATTTATCTGATCCCAGTGGAACTTGGGTACAGAATGCCAATGATGATGGTAATGACAATAAAACAGATAACAACAGAAATATAAAATGAAATGCTTTTATTCACGCTTTGGTTATTGGTACTTCTAGTAAGGAAAGAAGTGTTAGTCATCTGACACATGATTTTATACATGACACTGAGCACCTTAGTTTGCTGTCACTGGGGAGAATGCACTTTTATTTCTAATGAAAAATATTATGCAGTGGCTCACAGGACATTATTTCAATACAGTTAGGACAGTAAACATTTGCCTTTCCCTGCAGTTTAACATGGTTTCACTCAGGTCTACACTTGCAGCTGTTTTACCTTTTATTTCAAACCCTGGATTAGCTCCTGTATTTACATTTAATAGTACCCTTCTCACCTACCCCTCTCTTCCTCTCCCCCACCCTCTCTTTCTCTTTTAAAGTACTGTGCAAAAGTTTTAGGCTGGTTTCAGAAAAATGCTGCAAAGTATGGATTCTTTGAAAAATTAAAGTGCAAAAGTGAATGAACTGAAGACAACTCTCTTTCTCTCTCTCTCTCTCTCTCTCTCTTTCTCTCTCTCTCTCTCTCTCTCTATATATATATACTTATACTGTATGATTTGATTCAGAGTTCATTCACTTATATATATAGGAACTGAACTGATCTGATCTTTATCAAATCCCTTGCAGTCTCTCAGTACATGGTACTATGATTGATAATTCTGATGCAGCTGAAATACCACCAGAGAACGATTTGTGGTTTACATTAGTCTACTTTATTGTCATTGTAGTTTGCAACAATGCGTTTTGTTTTTGATCTTTACAGAACTTCTTGCTGTTTAATTGCTAAATATTGCAATTATTTAATTTATAAGTTTATAAACTTTACCATTGTAACTAATAACTTTGTGACTTTAGGATGTCGATGCTGCCTTTATGAATAAGACAGAACTAGAAGCCAAAGTTTCAGCACTGGCAGATGAAATTAACTTTGTGCGAGAACTGTATCAAATGGTAAATATTTTCTTTATATTGAGCTCGCGTTGCTTTTTTTTAATTCAATGAAATAAAAATGAAAAAACTACTCCACAAACTCATCTATTGATAAGACATTATTTTTCAAAGAGATAATACAGCAATCTAGAGTAATCTTTTCCCTGTATATATTATATATATTGTCAGCAGAAACGATATTTGCATTCTTACCCAACGTACTAATTGTTTTTCATACTTTATATAGCATAGGCCTTCCCTATATGACAAGCAATGGCTCTCCAAGTATTGCACAGTTCAAAATCCCAGAATGCTTTGCTGTGCCTGTTTGTGCATGTAAATATTGGATCTATACAACCAGAGCTATGATCATCTATGCTTGCATTAGTTGGTTATTAATTTAATCTATAGGAAATACAGTTTGAAGAAATTCACTATAATGTTTTAACAAGGTACACTAATAAGTGACTTGTTCCCTAAAAACTATGGCTGTTATATTTCAGGAGATAGATCAACTCCAGGCTCAGATCTCAGATACTTCAGTCATTGTGTCCATGGATAACAACCGACACTTGGACATGGAAAGCATCATTGCTGAGGTCAAGGCTCAGTATGAGGACATTGCTAAGAAGAGCAGAACTGAGGCAGAAAGTTGGTATCAAACCAAGGTGAGTTTTGTTGGGTTATGCCTACTGGGTTGGGTTTAATAATGTAGGACTGGATCCAGAGTTACGAAATTTGTGAGTTCTTTTTAGTGTGAGCAAGAATTGTCTGCATTTCCTCAAGAACCCGATTTCCGTATTGGAAGACTCTCCGACGGTGGAATGTGGCAGGGTTTAAAGTGTACATCGGTTATGCTTGGGGGAGGGATATATAATTAAAGTATACAGTAAGGGTGTGCTTAAGCCATTACGCTCTATCCAGATATCCTGACTATTAAGGTAGGGTCCTATGATCATAGCTGCCTTGTATGCAAGGGGACTGGCCTCCCCCTTGCATGCACAGGAGTTTGGATACAACAGGGATCCAGCATTAAATCTCTGCGGTCTGGATCTGGCCCCTAATCACAACAATGTATAAAACACAAACAAGAATAAAAGGGCTGGATCCAGACCTAAGTGCTTGTTACGTTTCATCGCGTAGCGAATTTTCTAGGCACTCCCCTCGCTCGTATGTACTTTGGCCGTTTTACGCTTCCCAAACCCTACCTTAACTTTTCAAAGCGTAAGTACTGAGGTACGTAATGGATTCACGCCTAACCCGGCCCATACTGTACAATTTAAATGCCTCCCTCCGCCTACCAAGCGTAACTACGGGTGTCGTATGGATGACCCGCCCCTTTGTTCGTAGTTACACTGATGGTACGTATGTTTAGAGCTATGTGGCGTACCATCTGCCGCGCGCATGCGCAGTAAATACAAATGGCCAATTTTACATCAGCGGCAAGCGTACCTAGCTCAGGAACTGGGCCAATGGGCCTGATCCAGACCTACGCCGATGCGCTGTGCTTACTAAAGTACAGCATATCGGCGTACACTTTCCTCAACACTCCCCCTGTGCGGGCGTATGACCCCTTCCTTACACCGGCTGAAGGCTACCCTTACTTCAGCCGGCGTAAGGAAGGGGCCATACGCTTGCACAGGAGCGTATTGCCGCCTAGCCCGCCCTCCTACCCTCATTAAACTAGCTCCCCCGGCCCATCTACACTAACCTGAACGTCGGGACGCTGGGGGACATCCCCTCCAGCGTCCCTACGGCGCTGCTACAGACGCCCGATCCACGATTGGACGTTGCCATAGTGACGCCGGGCAACATCTGCCCAGCGCATGTGCAGATCGGCTTTTCAGGCGGTCGTAGGTCTGGATCAGGCCCAATGTCCCTAAAGCAATGAATCCTGATTTACTGTGTCTGTCAATTTGATCCTGCTGTTCATCTATTTATTAATCAGGTCTTGGTGCTTACTGTGCTTGTTTTCAGTATGAGGAGCTGCGCATTACTGCTGGAAAACATGGCGATGATTTACGAAACACCAAAAATGAGATTGCAGAACACAACAGAATGATAAACAGAATCAAAGGAGAGATAGAAAATTGCAAAGCACAGGTATTAATCTACCATAACCTGGTTAGTTCAATGAAGTTATGGAGGTTTTCAGTATTACACATGGTCTTTGCATTTGGTTAGATTTCCAGTAGAAATCCTCCTAATCAGTATATTAAAAACAGAAAAAACCCACTTTGTATTCTACAATTATTAGCTTTAAGGCAAATCTAACTCTAGCTCCCCAGACACATATTACTGACCATGTTCTATTTCCCTTCGTCAGCTCCTTGGGATCTTGAACATTTTTTTTTTCTATGCTTAAAAGTCAAAAGTGCTTTGTCTGTCTGGGCAAGATATACCAGTATGTGTAAATCTGATCTGTACATCGTATAAACTATATAAATTCACTGCACATACTTATATGGAAAATATAACTAATTCTAAAAGACTAATCCTAATATCATTCCTATTTTTTATATTTTGTCATTTTTATAGCGAGCTAAGCTAGAAGCTGAAATATCTGAGGCAGAGAAACGTGGAGAAGCCGCTGTCCGGGATGCCAAGAATAAATTATCTGAGCTAGAGGCTGCTCTTCAGAAGGCCAAGCAGGACATGGCTCGCCAACTGAGAGAATACCAGGATCTGATGAATGGCAAACTGGCTCTGGATATTGAGATCGCCACCTACAGGAAATTGTTGGAAGGAGAAGAATATAGGTGAGCATTAAGGGTCTGCTGTAAAAGCTGGTTGACATATGACCCTAGAAAGAATCTTAGGCCCTTATTCAGAGTACTGGACGTATAATATATACGTCCTTACGTAGATTGCGTAAATGCGGCCTGAAAGAACTGTTGGACCCTTCTGAACTTTCTATGACACCCAGCCATACCTAGCTCTGCCTCAGTACATAATACAGACTACAGAGATAAAGTAAATATATGAATTAGTTCTACTATATATATATATAGTAACAGCAAAAACAGCACTCCAGATACATAAAGAATACTTGCTGGGGTGCTCTACAGGAGAACACAAAGTGTTCTGCTATACATATACACATACACGCAAAATGGAGGTTACGCTAATCAATTTTGAAGTTCATATAGAGCTGCTGCTGTAAGGTATGGGGAGTTCACACAGACACAACAAAAATCATCCCAGCACTTTTGCAATTAACCAGCAACAAACCATAAAATTCTGTCTTTAAAATAAAAGTCAGAGAATTAGTTACATAAATTTGCAGATATATGATAAGTCACCACCCACTTAAAAGGCTTCTCTGTTTTGGTGATCCTAACTCTAATACTGTCAGTCCCCCCAACTTTGGGTCATACTGTATATCATGTATTTTTAAATGGAGAGCTCACCCCCAGCAGAGGTCTCCAAGTCTCCAAAACAGCCACTCTGAAACAGCACCCCCTGTCAGCTGCTATCCCAGACACACTTCAAAACAAACAAACGTGGAGGTTGATCAAATTTGTGTGTGTGTGTGTGTGCATGTATATATATATATATATATATATATATATATATACACCTCTACTACATCTTTATTTTATTTTCAGGATGGCTGGAGATGGAGGCGCTGTCAGCATCTGTAAGTGCCATCATACTGTAATACTTTAAACGCTCTGTTTGTAGTTATTAAGAAGCCTTAGCATGTTCGTTTTCTCCACAGCTGTGGTAAGCTCTACTACTGGAGGAATCCATGCTGGAGGTGTAGGGGGATATGGAGGTGGCAGCGGAAGCGGATACCACCATGGAGGATCTGGATTCAGCTCTGGGAGTGGAAGAGATTTAAGTGGTAGCAGATTTAGCTCTGGAAGTAGCCTAAGCTCTTCCAGTGGATACACCACAGGTGGATTACATAGTGGCACTGTAGGACACTCTACTGGTGGCTTCCACAGCCCTGGTGGGTACACTACAGGTGGTGGTGGTGGCAGCTCTTCTGTGCACAGTGCCACAATAACAACATCAAGCACAAGAAAACACTAGAAGCTTTGATATGCTCTACATGCTTCCCTATGCCTTAAGTTCTTAGACAACTATTCCGTCAGCCCCTCTCAGCGATTTTACAACCATCTCTTTTCTAAGATACTCACATGTCACCCACAATTTACTGAATAATGTTATGTCATTTACATCTTGTGTTAATACATTAGAGCAAATGCCTTACTCTTAGTATGGTGCAATAAGCAAAATATGGCATCATTTGAGCTCCTAAGATAACTTGTGATCTAATAAAGTCCTCTATCAGATACCACTTTATTAGCTTAAATAGCCTGCACATGTATTATTAAGAGTGAATTATGATTTGCAGGAAAATCTAATTAATTGAGTTTCTTATGCTATGGCTTGTGATACATATCAACACATATTGCAAATTAAAATATTGCACTAACTTAATCATTCATTTTGGGGCTGATTCAGAGATGCGATTGCGAAAAGTTCGCAAATATACGCATCTAATGTTAAGATCCTAGCAGGTTCCAGCCCACTGCATAAAGAGTCACTCCCCTTGCAAACAGCGGTGGATCTTAAACTTAGACCACCATTGACTAGCCGTCAGCCCCTCTCAGCGATTTTACAACCATCTCTTTTCTAAGATACTCACATGTCACCCACAATTTACTGAATAATGTTATGTCATTTACATCTTGTGTTAATACATTAGAGCAAATGCCTTACTCTTAGTATGGTGCAATAAGCAAAATATGGCATCATTTGAGCTCCTAAGATAACTTGTGATCTAATAAAGTCCTCTGTCAGACACCACTTTATTAGTTAAAATAGCCTGCACATGTATTATTAAGAGTGAATTATGATTTGCAGGAAAATTTAAATAATTGAGTTTCTTATGCTATGCCTTGTGATACATATCAACACATATTGCAAATTAAAATATTGCACTAACGTAATCATTCATTTTGCCTCTATCCCTTTAAACCACATTTCGTGTTACACTATTCTTTTCACCTTGGTCCATTTTATGTCCCAACTATCCAACAGTTTACATCACCCTTTCTGTCTTTCACAGGTAGGAGGTTCTTGAAAGCAAATAATAAATATCTTTACTAGAACGTCATAACTTGTGTTATGTGCTTACTCTGCTGCAGGAATTCCTAGTAATTCACCATGTAAGGAACTTACATTGTTGTGGAATAATGTAATGGTCAGGCTGTGTTTCCTGTGAATTATGATTAGAAAACAATCTTTTTAGTTGAGATAGGAATAGGACATTATAATGCTCCCATGTTGTATGTCTATAGTGTACTGGAAATGTATTGGCATGTGTTTCTAATAAATTCCTGCACTTTTCCTCTTTTTCATGTTCAGTTCTACTGTTTTATTTTTCAAGTAAATGTGCTAATAAAATGGAATAAGTTGCAGTTTTTGGGTTATTAATAACTGAAATAGTATTAAAAAATCCCTCGTGTCGTAGAACTGAAGCCAGATTTATGAAACCGGTGCATTGACCACTGAGAGCGAAAAACACCTGCATTTTGCGACTGTGCAGACGCACGCTGCAAATGTCAAGCACAAATCTGGAAGTCTTTTAGAAGGCAAGGCGGGCAGTGTGCGGCATGGAAGCTAGTTGGGTGGGGGGGTTCTATTTAAATGATACAGTAGGAGCCAGATTTACTAAGCTACGGGTTTGGAAAAGTGGAGATGTTGCCCATAGCAAGCAATCAGAGTCTAGCTGACATTCTCTGGTATGTAATAGTTAAATGAGAACTAGAATCTGATTGGTTGATATGGGCAACATCTCCACTTTTCCAAACCCGCAGCTTAGTAAATCTGGCCCTAAGCACGTGTTTATACCCTTACACACTATCCAGAGTCCTGTATAATGAGGACGGTGTGGAAATTTTAAGGTAGAGTCCTATTATCGTAAGAACGTATTTGCAAGGGGAGTGGCTTCTGAGCGCAGCAGAAGCAGGCGTCTGGATCCTTTTTATAGTTATTTAAATCACTACACAAACATAATCTCCACATAACCTGTATAACATTCTTGGACATGCTGCCTACTGAGATCACTGTTTCATAATGTTCTTTGGGATATCTACCAACTTCTATTTGTGGTCCAATGAGGACCGAGTAAATTACTGGTACTTAACAAGTTGCACCAAATTATAATAACAGTCACCATTAAGTCACCGTACGGGTTTACTGTTTCTGTAAACATAATACAAACATTAAGTCATTTAGAATTGAACATGAAGGAGGAAAGAACATTTTACATCAACTGAAGAATAAGTTATGGTGGAAAATGTTGTCTTCTGCATTTTTCCATAATATAAATGTTTAATTAGGTTCAGATCTGATTCCTGAGACATAAATAGTTACAGTGTAATACTCATCAAATCATTGGTTAACCACAAATGCTACTACAATTTGTGAAGATGATTATTTAATACCAATAAGTACTAAGGAAATAATTCCTCCAACTGATGTTCTGTACTCTTCAACACTACAAAGGAACAATTCATTTATAACATTTATCATTTATAATCCAAGCTGTTGAGTTATTGGGTGATATCACACTAAAGCAGAGTACACACTGCGGCTTTTCAGCAGATAATATTTCCAATCACACAGAAGACCGTTTCACCAGATATCTTACCAGTGTTTACTGTCCAAAGAACTCCTAATAGACATACGCACTACCAAAAATCAAAAGATATCAGACCTTATTCACAGTTAAGAATGAATTAAGAGCGGCCGAATCCACATCTAACTCATACGTCCTGATCCATAATCTGCCTCCGTTTTTAGCAGCCTGATGGCACTTAAGAATGCAACAGGGCTTCCATGTAGATTTTTCTTCTTAATAATAAAATTACACACAGAAATCCTTTCTTAGCGCCCTCCCTGGCTCATTTAAATCCCTCCCCCCACCCACTCTTCTTAATAATGACTTGAGGCTGCTGTGCCACACCCCTTCTTACTTATATAACTACGTGCGGTCTTTAAAGACCACATGTAGTTTATCAACATGCCCAAGTGGTATATAGATCGCGTAATTAACCTACTACGCATGCATAATTCTTAAATATACGCACCTAAGAAGACGTAGCTTATTAGGTGTGAATATGGTCTATCTTTCCATCGAATCCAAAGATCACAGACCGTTTCAAAAGATTTTTGAGCCTCGGACAGTACACACTGGTAAGATATCCGCTGAAACTGTCTTTTCATTGTGTGATTAGAAAGATTGGGCTTTATTCACAGATCCGTAGCAACACGTAGCAAGGCAACACCTATCAATACCCACGACACTCCCCTCTCCCGGCCGTGCAGTCGTAGACTTACACCTCCATAGACCACCCTTATCTTTACGTGTGTACATATGTGCGTTTATGTCTTCCGTGCGTGCAATTCTTTATAGCCGAGCCCTCAAGCGTTCATGTAAATGCCTCTCCCCACCCACTTTCATGTAAATTTTCAAGTACGCCCATCCATATGTATGTCTCCAAGTGCGATTCACATGGCTGTGTCTAAAGCAATTACGTGTATATTCTATGTAACTTACGTAAATAATGTTACTACGCATGCGCAGATAAAACTTACCTACAAATAGGTACTGGTAATAGGGGGCAGATGGAGTCTGGCTCTGGCAATTGGGGACAAACATGGAGGCTGGCCATAATAATAAGGGGCAGACATGGAGGCTGACCATAATAATAAGGGGCAGACATGGAGGCTGGACATATAAACAGGGGCAGACATATGGAGGCTGGATATAGGTTTCCGCTACCCTGGCTCATTTGGCTCACATTGTTTCCATTCTTATATTTGCCCGCTGATTGTTTATTACATGATTTGCATTATTTGCATATACTACAATATCTACTGACAATTTTTTCTATTTATGTCGGGCTATATATATATTACTATATTCTATTAGGACGGTTCTATACCTATATATTTCGCTGGAAGGTGTCATTTTTACCTACATGTTTGCTTGTTTGTCTATTTTCATGATTTAATAAATACTATATTTTTATATATCTTTTGCAGTAATCAGACTTGAGAGGTCTTTATTATTAGGGTGTGCACCTTTAGATTTGCTCCTTTCTTTCGAAAAATTTTTGTATGGTCAAATAATAAAGGGGCAGATATGGAGCTTGGATGTATAAACAGGGGCCGACATATGGAGGCTGGACAAATAATAAGGGGCAGACATATGAATGGCTAAATTATTAAAAGAGGCATGCACTAGACCCGCTATCTGGGCATGCCAGAGACACCCACTTTCCCCAGACACGCCCACTGCGCGGTACAAGACACACCCCTTCCACCAGGCCGCGAAAATTTGTCCCTCTTTACAATTCTCAAATGTTGGGAGGTATGCTGATAGACATTAATGGAGACGCTTTGTTGAGGAAGGTTTCCCTTCAAAGTGCCAAACTGGTACACTTGCTTTTGAAGCACTGGGAAGATGAGCTGAGTTGGTTTGCGGAGTTTCTGTTAAACCCGCCTCAGCTGGTCTACTATCTATACCTATGGCCATACTATTAGACTACATCAGCAATAAATATTATGTGTCATTCAATGGTTCCATGCTAAGGAGCTGTACCTCTGCAGGGAGAGGCAACATGTGATAAAGTTTTGCAGAACCTTTGCTGGATACCACATTTGTCTGTGAAATTTCACATGCCTTGTCAGCGGTGCTTTTGGAAGTGATCCCAGTCCTACCCCAACTACACTAAACAGCAAAATGCTGAAAAATAATTGTCACTTGTGTCACTTTCCACTACATGCAACGTAAAAATACAGTATACTGATGCTAAAGTGTAGACTTCAGACGTTGTGTAAGAACTTCACACTTCTGTGGAATAGTCTGTCTCACCTGGTAATATAATATGTGCAAAATATCACTTAGTTCTAACTTGAAAATATTAATATTTAGCATATTAATTATTTATTACACAATATACAACTAGCTTCTTGTACAAAAATATAATTTTTATAATGTTTAATATAATTCAGGTGTGGTAAAACAATAAACAGACTGCCGGTACAAGCTTGAGAGCGCTATAATAACACTAAGTAATTGCAAAGACCAGAAAATAAAATTAAAAAAAGGAAAAATACTGCACCCAAAAAAATGCTTTTCTGTACCAGCCCTGCACTAATGGGTCTCTTCTGGGGTAACTACTAAGTTCAGGACATATTCAGAGATCCGTTTTCCCGGCCAGTTCCGTTTTTTAAGGTATGTTTCAACTGCGCATGCGTAGTAACTTTATTTACGCAATTGACATTGATGATAAGCGCGGAAGTGCCTTACGGACGGACCTGTGAATCGCATGTGGATACTTACGCCTGAATATGCGGCGGAAAAATAAGCACAGGAGAATTTAAATAAAAATAGGCGGGGGGCATTTAAATGAGGGAAAGTGGGCGCGATTATCAAGATACGCATGGACGGTGGACATATACACACGGAACTCCACACGGAAAGTTACAGCTGGTCTATGGAGGCGGAAGTCTCCGAGAGCACGGATTAGCAAGGGGAGTGACTGGGGTTTTGGTGAGTGTTCCATGCTCTGTCCGTGCGTATATTTGCGGACCAATCGGGTCAAGGATCTCAGAATACAGCCCTTCATGTGTACAATCATATGCAGTCAGTAATGCTTTCCATACTGATGTTCTTCTTTGCCTTACACAGCATTTCTTCAACATCACTCCCCCTTCTTCACATCCCTTCATCTATATTGTCCCTGCTCTACTCTACAATCCACTCATTAACATACATGAACTCTTTTCCTACCTTAAATGTTTATCTATAATATCCTTTAATGGTCACCACAATATGACTGTTCCTACATCACACAATCATCTATATCTTTCTTTACTTCGTCTGTTAGCTGGTGATATTTCTCTAAATCCTGGTCCTCCTTATATCACTCATATACATATCATTCACATTCAGGACATTCTAGAAACTACTTCTATTTCTATAAGGGTGTTCGCTCCCAGCCAGTTCCAAACTGGCTGTGATATCGATTGCTTATGCCTCGATGAGGCATAGCAATCAAACTCCGGAGCACCGAACACAGTGCTCCACTCCCTAACCCTAACCCTAAGTCTGTCCCTACTTCATAATGCAGATGCAGCCTTCGCAGCAGGGACTTGCAACAATCTCATCGCAAACTTAATCTTTCAAAAACAGAACATATAATATTTCTACCTGCCAATAAAAGTTACCCACTCAGTCTCTCTATTTCTGTGTAGAACATGGAAATAATCCCTACTCAAAGTTTAAGTGTTACTATTAACCATGAACTGTCCATTGTTCCTCACATACAATCCGTTTCTAAATCTTGCTACATACATCTAAAATACATTTCCAAAATACGTAAATATCTCACACAGGATTCTGTAAAAACTCTCTTTCACGTGTTAATCATCTCCCACATTGATTATTACAATGCTCTCTTATTGAGCTCCCACAATATAAATGTACCCCCCTACAGTCTATACTGCATGCAGCAGCTAAACTGATATGTCAGTCTCTACATTGGTAGTTCACAGAATACAGTAAGAAATCCTATTGCTAACCTACAAAGCCATCAATAAGACTGCACCTCCATACATATCCTCACTCATCTCATCCCAGCTCACTCTCTCAGATCTTCACAGGACATACAGCTCTCCTCTACTCTAAACAAATGCTCTGATTTCTGGTTACAGGACTACTCCTGAGCTGCACCCACTCTCTGGAATAACCGTCTTCACCCATTAACACTATCCTCTACTCAGGGGTGTTTTAAGAAGTGAGGGGGCACTTGTGCAGGATTTGTACATGCCCCCCCTTACCTGAGACAAGACTGTCCTGATTCGTGGATCTCAAAAGGGGGGGGCTAACTGTGCTGTAAACCCCCCCCCTTTTCTGCCCGCGAATAGAGATAGTCCCACCGCAGGGGAAGGGGGGCTCATTTGGCATCTATTTCTTCCCTCTGGAAGATCTTAGAGGGAAGAAATAGATGCTGAATGGCCCTCTTCCCCTGCCAACCTTGGGTGAAGGATGCATGCCACAGGGCCCCGTGAAGGATGCATGCCACTGGGCCCCCTGTTCTGAGGGGCCTGTGTGCACTGCACACCCTGCACCCATTATAGATACGTCTATGCCTCTACTCTCCAAACTTTCAAGCGCTCCCTTAAGACTCACCTCTTCAGACAAGCTTACTAAATTCCTCAACCCACTTCTTAGCATTTGTCTACCCTATTTACAATCAGTTTGTTATCCAGTTTCCTTCCAGTTTCTGCTGCATGATTAACACATATTGAACATGTTCTCTTTTCATAATACAAATTTCACAACATTTTGTGCTGGCACTGCTGTGTGACTGGATCATACAGAGTACTGAGCACTTTTACCAAACAGCCTGGCCGGCCCATTTGTATGATACAGTATACAGTAGATCCGTGCACACTGGGCCTGATCCAGATCTACGTAGCTCTGATCCACTCCCCCTATCACTCCCCCTGTGTGTGCGTAGCTACACACAATTACGCCGGCTGAAGGCTACCCTAACTTTAGCCGGCGTAACTGTGTGTAACTACACTCACACAAGAGCGTAACACACTAAACCCAGCCCTCTCTTTCTAATTACCCTCCCTCCACCCCGCCCAGCTTTTGTAACTACAGCGTAGTTACGGAGCTGCCCGTCCCTTCGTCCGTAACTATGCTGTTACGGCGGGCGGCGTACCTCTGGATCAGCCCCACTGTGCGGAAACATCCACATTTCATAAATCTGGATCAGTGTTTTGAGGAGGAAGCCATGCTGCTGCCCATTTTTTTTTCTTTACCAGCTTTACGGTAAGAATAAACCTTTTCAATTGTTTATGATTCTATGATGCCCAGGATAAGCAAAGAGATCAATGATGTGTCTGAGGAACAAGCTCCTACAACACTGCTTCACATCATGATTGCCTGCTAGCCCAGGCAACAAATTCATTTTGAATCAACCAAATCAAGTAGCCAGTTGGTAAAAAAAAAATGCCAGATAGCAAAGAATTATGACCAAACATTTTAAAATAAAGATTTAGGGTCGTATTCACAGATCGGTTTTCATGTGGAGTAGCGTGTGTATTTTACGATCGGATGAACAGCGCATGCGTAGTAACTTTATTTACATAAGTTATGTTGAATATACGCACGTAAGTGCTTTAGGCCCGGACATGTGAATCGCACTTGGGGACATATACGTACGAAGGGGCGGGGTTGAAATACGTACCTGAAAATGTACATGAAAGAGGGTGGGGGGAGGCATTCAAATGAGCCTTTGAGGGTGCGGTTAGATTGAATCGCACACACGGTATACATATACGCACGTAACTACACACATAAAGTTAGAGGTGATCTATGGAGACATAAGCGTACGATTACACGACCGTGAGAGGGGAGTGTCATGGGTGTTTGTGGGTGTTGGCTTGCCACGTGCGTGCGTATAATTGCGTGCTTTTAAAAAACAGATCTGTGAATACGGCCATTTTTTTTATATTTTATTGCCTGCACCACATAAACTGATATACATATTTATAAACAAGTCATATATGTTATACATATTTCATGCACTGAATAACAGAGATCATCTCAGGCGGTATGACATTAGCACACACACACCTGTTTGTAAGGTGCATTTCTTAGAGTCTGAGCATTTTATTGTAGTCAGCATCCACATCCTACTTGTGTGGGATATATTTTACAGTGGGTGGGGATGTAATAGCCTTTGGCCAGACAGCAGTAGATGAGTGAAAGGTAATAATCTGTCTGGATTTATGTACATGTTACTGTAGGCTTGCACGTACTAGGGGTGTGTGGAGTAATAAAGTCAAGAAAAAAACATAAAAGAGTAAGGGTTCAATTTTTGTGTCTTAATTGTGGTATTTGATATAGATACAACAGTCACATTCCATGATAAGTGTGCCAGTAGAATGCTGTAGGGGGCAGCTTGCACTCCCAACCTGGGACTTGCATAGTGCAACGGCAGTCGCTCAGGACAATGGGGCAGATCCTGAACTACGCATTTCCGCGAATTTACGTGTGGCAGACACGTAAATTCGCAGATTTGAACGATATGGGTACAGGTGTTCTGAGCATACACAACATCGGAACAGACTGGACCAGAGGCATTTCTAAAATGGGTGCAGGGTGTGTCGTGCACAAGGGTCATAGAGAAAAGGGGCCCGATGGCACCCACCCTGCACCCAAACTGCTTGATTGGCTAGACGGAATCAGGAAGAGGATTCTCCCCAGCTTCTATGACGTCTGGTGAAACACAGGAAGAATTGCTGGGAATCTGGGACCGGATTCAGAGATCCGTTTTCACGTGGAGTCACGTGCATATTTTTAGGATCGGATCAACTGCGCATGCATAGTAACCTTTTCCACGCAAGTTACTTAGTATATACGCATGGAAGTCCATTAAGCAGCAAGCACCTGTAAATCGCACTATATGCGTGGTTTTAATCCAGACGGTAGAAGTTACATGAAACTGGGTGGGGGGGTGCATTTAAATGGGCATTTGATGGCGCGGTTAGATAGATACGTACCTTAACATATGCCCGTGCTCTATGGTGGGATAAGTCACCAACAACACAGCCATGTAAGGGGCGTTACATGGGTGTTACCTTGTGGCGTGCATGCGTATAATTGTGTACATTCGAAAAACGGATCTCTGAAACCGGTTCCCAATCTCTGCCTCTCAGCTGCCAGTAATGCAATTTTTAGGCTGTCAGCATGCTGATTGGTAGACGGTTTGGCCATTTACCAATCAGAGTGGTGGATAGTCTCATTAATTTATATCTGGGGGAGAAAGTTATGTACCTTTGTATGCTTCATTTGGGTTTATCCTATGTCCATTGCTTAATAAAATGTATTTGTAGTTTATAATACGGGGCTGGATCCAGACCTTGTTAAGTGCATTAACTTAGTTACACCTGGGTTAAACCATGTTGAATTCAGGGGAGTCAAGTGAATTGTATTCTTTGCATGCAGGGATATATCTTTGAATTGTTTACTTACTATCACACTGTTATTTAGACTTGGGATAGGAAACATCACCTCTCAACTCTAATACTGTTTGCAACAGATGAAATATGACTCCCCTGCAATCACCATGGTTTAGCCCAGGTGTAACTAATTCCATGCACTTAACAAGGTCTGGATCCAGCCCACGGTGCCCATTTTAGGGTATACATTTTATATTTAGGTGTGATTTAATCTGGTTAAAAGTTTATTTGTATGAAATAAAATTGTTATGTGGCATAAATTGATCATTTCAGATATTTATGCACACATAGCATAACTGCAAAACAATGAAGTACTCAATATGTAATCACTGTCCAAAATTCAACAGTGTAGAGGGGCCGTATCCAGACCTACGATGGTACGTTTCCCTCCCCCGACACTCCCCCTTGCCCCAGCGTATAAACAGTCGCTTACACCGCCTGAAGACTACCCTAAGTTCAGCCGGCGTAAGTGACTGTTAATACGTTAAGCCTCATTACCCTCCCTCCGCCTACCTGCCATAACTTCTGCGTAGTAACGCTGGGGGACGTCCCCTCCAGCGTTACTACGATGAAGCTACAGACACTTGATCCAGGATCGGACGTTTACGCAGCTATGCCGGGCAACATCTGCCCGGCGCATGTGCAGATCGTCTTACACGTACGCCCGGCGTATTACCGCTGGGCGACGGGCCTCTAAATCAGGCCCGAGATGTATAAATTATGCAGGCAAAATCCAAATGATTAAACTGTAGTTAAGGTGCTAGTTTCTATTTCTATACTAGTATCCACATGATCAAGTGACAGTGCCAAGCAGTGACACTGCTGATCAGGGTTACTACTTTGTGGGGGGTTTTTATGTTAGTTTTTAAAGACCGCATGTACGCAATCTACGCAACGAAATGCTACGTAGATAGCGTAAAATAGTTATGACACATGCGTAGTAGCTGAAAATGGATAACTAGGGACATAAGCAGAAAAAATTGTGGTGTTGTGAATCTAGTCCTAAGAGAGAAAAATTACTCCTGGGCTAAACCATGTTGATTGCAGGGGAGTCATATTTCATCTGTTGCAAACAGTATTAGAGTTGAGAGGTGATGTTTCCTATCCCAAGTCTAAATAACAGTGTGATAGTAAAGCTGGTCAGTATCTGTGTGCAGTAAATAATTCCAAGATATATCCCTGCATGCAAAGTATACAATTAACTTGACTCCCCCTAAAATCAACATGGTTTTGCCCGGGAGTAACATTACTCTCTTAAGGGTAGATCCTCGGCAACGTCTGTGAGGGGAATTTCGTACAGCTCGTAGGTAATTCCCCTTGTTTGTGCACAACCTTTTTACGGCGCAGTAAAGATCATCGTACGTAACAAAAGCCGGATCTTCCGAAAAGGGGTTTTTCCCCCCATTACGCAAGTCGTATCTCCGCCGTGAAGGCAAAGATAGACATACTTATGAGGGGACGGGGCGGGGGAAGCCCCGTCACAATCAGGTTTGCTGCCGTAAGGCCACATACGTGATCGTAAAAGTTAAGGTAGCGATCTGGACACGTAAGTCCTGTGTTCTCCCCGCTCCAAGAACGGCCATAATGACCTTGGCGGCTGTAAGGCGCCTGTAGGTCTGGACCCTGCCCTTAATTTTAAGCTCCTTCTTAAGTCTGGATCCAGCCCATAGTGCACATTAGCTATGTCAACAAAAAAGTACACCCAGAGATTGATTATGACCCATTTCTGCCAGGAAATTCAATGTGCATGAACCTCTACCTCACCTCTTCCAATGAACAATGCCACAAGCATCATTTGAGCATACTCATCTGTACTCCAAAGTCAAAAGGAATGTTCAACTCCTCACACCAGGGTGAGCACCCAAACAGTGCAATAAAAAAATGTAGGTTTTTTTCTCATTTGTTATTTTTTTGTTTTGTTTAGGATAAATATTAATAATAAAACCTCTAACAATAAATCTTCAGAGAGGTCTTGAACAGCTACCAATGCAGCTCAGGCTGGTGCAGGGTTCTATATAACGGATGCCACATTTTTTCCCCTTACATGTCTGCCATAATGGATTGCAGGTGACAGATAGGGATTTATAATGGTGCAGTGCGTACAGATGGAGATTCTCACCTGCACTCAGCTCCCTTGTCTATAAATAGACTACGCAGGCATTCATAGCTTTGTCACCCTTAATTATATAAGTTTCTCTAAACTCTGAGTGGTCATTCCATGTTACATAATCAGCATATTTGTCATGTGCGTGTGACATTTTGATTGCAAGTGCCACAGGGAATTTAATGTGCATTTTCCATTTCAATATATTTCAATTATGTCTTTAAAGAGAGAGTAAATTCCTTCACACTTCTACAATTCATGCATAATGACTTCATAAATAACAGAAAATATGTTAAATGTTACTTTCTTGGAAGTATATGTTCAAACTAAATCTATCCTGCAAATGTTACCCCTATATAATACTATGTTGAAGGATTCAGTGGCCAGTGCATGAAAGGTAGGAGTATTCTGCACAGAAACAAAGGAAAGAAATGTCCCTGCCATTAGTCAGTAAATAACTATCAGTTAAATAATGCAGAAACATTACTAACACACTTTTACAAATGTATGATAAGCCATTGACAACTTTCAAGGCTTTTCTGCAGTGAGAGTTTCGCTCTGATTGGCTGGGCCACCTGTCAATCATGACAGGAAATTCATGCAGCTGCATGGCTGCAAAAAAAAAAGAATGAATGGAAAAAAAGTGTCCTCTCTCCCTCTATGTGGGTCTGCTGACACAGCGATGCAGAACCTCTCAGTAACAGGCTGCAGCACAGTGTCAGTACACAGACAGAGGGAGAGAGGACACAACAATTGTAAATGCCCATACACTGCACGATATAGGGAGCTTGCTCCCAGTATAAAAAAAACATACTTAATACCAGACTAAGAGATTACAATATAACATCCAATACCATGATTACGGCAACCTGCCGTCAGAAGTTGTGGGTCCTGGTCCAGTCACTATGCGACATCATCAGTGACATCACATGGGGCGGGCCCCCCGCGGACCTGCTAGTCGGTGCGCAGGGAAATTATTCCCTGCGGGCCCCATCAGCTCCGGGCCCAGGACAGTAGTCCCAGCTGTCTTCCCCTGATGGTGGCCCTGATGGCAACCTTTCATTACGACTGTGATTTGTTGCTGTCTTGACTGGGGCCCCATGAGGCCTAAATCCAGCTCTGCCTTCTCTTCCCCCTCCTTTTCAAGGTGTACCCAGTAATAGCACTGATTTCCCCAGGGCTCTTGCCATACTCCTAGTGGTCATTTTTACACAAAATATAGTCTAAAAAAAATGTCTTGATGTAGCCCTCTTGCCATCTATATCGGTCACCCAATTCTTTATTTGACATCCTTAATATTTAGGTAATTACCACTACCCTTTAATGCTGTGTAGATATATTTGTTAGCAATAAGGGGTCAGCACATGTCAGTATTCCTATTTATTAGCTTAGTTTAGGCCGCAAGGCCATTTGGCTGCTTTAGTGTCTAAATTTAAAGTGGATTCATTTTAAGTGGAGTTTTATTTCGGAGTTACAACAGAGTTAAAAAGGAGAAGAACAGAGGAAAAAGAACAATACTCTGCCCAAAAACGACTTTAACAATAAAAAACATTAAGGTATTTTCACTCTGAAACACCTGCATTTTATGGACAATCATCCATTATCCTTGCACTAAATTTCTCTGCCACCATGTGTTATTTTGATGGTCAGAATTTTCATTATTAATTATTAAGGTTTCACTTCTTGCAAAAATCTCTCAGATTTTTCTAACCTTTACCACTACTTTCTGCCTCCTTCTAACTGTCATGGCCCTTGTCTCTCCATCCACCTCCCTCCTCTCTCACACCTTCTAACTCCCCACCCATCCTACTCACTCCAGACCCTCTCCCTCTCCTCCTTCAGGGTCTCCTTCCCTTCCCATCCCCACCCTTATCCCCCGTCCACGTCCCACCCCCCTCCCTCATGCCTTACCTCCCTCCTGCAACCTGTCCAATCTAATCTACATCACTCCTGTTCCCTCTCTCCCATTCTCCTGCACTCTGTGGAATGCCAGATCCTTCTGAAACAAGCTCCCTGCCATGACCTCTTCATCTCCAACTCCTACAATCTTCTCGCCATCACAGAAACATGACTCTCAACCTCTGATACTACTTCTCCTGCTGCCCTCTCCTATAGCGGTCTCTCGTTCTCCCACACCCCTAGACCTGGCGAACGCCCTGGCGGTGGTGTGGGCAACCTCCTCTCCCCTTCTTGCACATTTAGTGTCATACCCCCTAAGCCCTCTCTCACTTTCACCTTCTTTGAGGTCCACTGCATTCACATCTACCACCCCATCCATCTCCGTGTTGCTGTTGTCTACCGTCCCCCTGGTCCCCCCTCCAAATTCATTGATAACTTTGGAGCCTGGCTCCCCCTCTTTTTGTCTTCTGACCTCCCCACCCTTATCCTGGGTGACTTCAACATCCCTGTTGACAGCATGACCCCAGCACCACAAAACTTCTTTCCCTCTCCTCCTCCTGAGAAATAGGAGATTCATAATGCCACCTCTCAGAGCAATGTGTGCAAATGCTAGGAGCTTGGGAAATAAAATCCCTGAATTAATCGCAATAATGGCAAATAGGTCATCTTAGATTTGGTACTTACAAATGGTGACCGAATCTTAGAAGTAAGTGTGGGTGAAAACCTAGGATCCAGTGACCATCAAGCAGTATGGTTTAGTATAATGACTGAGCGCGGTTTTTTACACACCAAATATCAAATGTAGGCTGTATGGTACTCTTAAATGTTCTGTACTGCTATAGAGAAAATGAATGGGACTGTAGTGTACCTGTGTATGGACAGGTAGCCTTGCTATAAAGAAGGCCAGACACTGATTGCCTGCTTAGAAGTAGGTGATGTTTTCTGCAAAATGCAAGTATATCAAAAAGAATAGTGTTCGGAGGGGAAGGAGGTGCAGTGTGATATCTGTCTATATGGCCCATTAAGAGATTGTATTTATATATACAACAGGTTGACTGTGAAAGCAGTTGCAGCGCCAGTTGCGTCCAGGCCTGGATTGACCACAATTGCATGGTTTCTGAGCACACAAAGTGCAAAATACACTCCAAGATACACCATGCCATTGGGTATACATTCACCTCTTGATCAGACTTATGGTATCTATGGTCTTTGAGAGCTGCCTGTTTCAACTGATATGAGCTCCAAGTGAGCCGTTGCTTCCCTTGCAATCATTGTAGTTATTATTGTAGTAATGCCACACTTACTGCACTATTTACAATAATACTTTTTCAAGAATAATATCGTATACCAAATTAACTCAATAAATTGTCTTTAGTTAGTAACCAGAGGGCACCCTATATGACCAAGTTATTTTATTATTGCACACCGAAAAAGGAAAAGGTAATTTCAAGTGGTACATTAACAGTTTACATGGCATAAAATTATTATTTTTTTTACTTTTTACAATATTTTTCTGCAAAGATAAAAACAAGCAAATATTTCAAATTAACTTATGCAAAAAGGAAAAAGACAAGAAAAATATGTATACTGGACAGACTTCTCTGAATATATCAAACTGTGACAGTTTATATTGATATAAAAGTGTTGATCAATATCCAGTAATTAATATTAGCTTTAAATTATTGGAGGAACTGTCAAATAAGAAATATAAAGGAATGAAACAATGTAAGTGGCAATACTTTAAGTGCAAGAATTACTTATTGAGGAAGTTTACAGGACACTTTCCACAAACAGATATAGCCCAAAGAACACTAAATGGATTACAGAAAGGTCAGGTGCAAGCGATATCACTTGATTTGAAAAGTGACATATTAACGATGCTTCATTTAAAGATCTTTTAATATTTAGTTTAGTTTTGCTGCTAAGATTCTGTGCCAGATTTGCTTATCAAGAACTAATATAACTTTTTGTAATTTGTTTTGTACTCTATGGTTTCTTTTGCAATAAGTGTGTTTGTTATCATATGAATCCTTGTGTGCTGTTTCTGGACCTTTAGAAACCTTTCTGCAGCAGGTTGGTATACCTGCTGAATACCATATAGCAAATGAGCGCCAAAAAGCTAAGATCTAGGGACCATAGTTATGGCTTATTTGACTTGCTCACAAGCCTCAGCATGTCTGGAACACTTTTGTTATAGCTCCACAAACAGGTGTAACCCAAAGGACATAAAATGGATTAGTGAAACATCAGATGTCAGTCAGTATCAATTGATTTCAAATTTGTTGTAATAAAGATACTCATTTAATGATCTTACAATGATTAGTTTAATTTTACAGACTTATAGCATGGTTCTGTCATATTTTCCAGTGACTTGCACATTGCCATATCTGCTAGTCGTTCTGCTAGTTGTTCTGTTATCAAACCCACTGAAATAGCTGTAAATTAGGCTTGTTCAGAAACAACTGCTTTTAGGCTGCAAACCACACCTTTTGTGCAGCGTATCACACAGATGTTTAGCTGAGACTCCACAAACCTGTTGCAACTCTCTGAGAAGGCAACAGATCGTTTGTTGCCTTTATCACCTGACTCCAAAGCAGTGTTCGAGTTGCTTAAATTAAGGTGTGCACTACATTTTTATGCCAATGTTAATTTCCAATCAATAAGCTAAAATGTATTAGGGATATTACAGCTGATATGTTAAAGACACTTAACATGTTATTATCCTATGTAATTTACCATAGGAATATATTTGGTTCCACTGGCAAGAGTCCTAGTGGCAACATATCATTAATTGGTCACTCTTAAAGAGTTATTCCCTGTCTAACCTTGTCTCCAGGTATGTGTTCATTAAAATGTAAACACAGAATGACAATGATAGCAATATATATGTAAAGAATGTGATATGGAATGCATCATCAACGCATTTGGCTTTCACTACCATCTCTATGCCGACGACACTCAAATGTATTTCTACACCCCCAACCTCTCCCCCTCTCTCTCCTGTCCATAGTGTCAGATTGCTTCTTGCCCATCACTTTATGGATGTCCCAGTGCTTTCTCAAGCTTAACATGGACAAAACTGAAATCATAGTCCTACCTTCTTTACATATCCCCTCTACCCCTTTTACCTTCATTACTATCGGTGACTCCACCATCTCCTCCTCCACCCAAGCCTGCTGCCTGGGCGCCATCCTTGTCTCCTTACTATCCTTCACTCCCACATCTGCGCTCTCTCACTGCCCTGCCTCCTTCACCTCTGCAAGATAGCTTGCATCAGACTCTTTTTAACAGAAGATGCCACAAAAACTCTTGTCCACTTTCTCGTTGTCTTCCATCTCTCTGGTCTCTCTCTGGTCTGTCTTGCCAGACTCCTCTTCCTCTACAAACGCATTGCCTCCACCTGCCCTCTCTGTCTTTCTCTACACTGGCTTCCTGTCCCTTTCCTTATTGTATTCAAGCTCCTCACCACAACTTACAAGGTTCTCTCCTCCTCCACCTCTCCCTTCCTCTCCTCCTTTATCTCCTCCACACTCCTGCCGACCCCTCCAGTCTGCTGGTGACCATCGCCTCAACTCCAACCTGTTAACTACCTCTCGCTCAAGCATCCAAGACTTCTCCTGGGCCGCCCATCTGCACTGGAACAACCTAGCACAAGCTAGGCAATCCAGCACCCTCCAATCCTTCTACGCTCCCTCAAAACCCACTTCTTCAGGCTAGCCTACCCTTACTCCACCTTAGCTTACCCCCATCTTCATCCTTTTTGTTCACCTCCTCCCACTTAGCATGTTAGCTCTTATGAGCAGGGCCCTCCTGTCATCTCCCCTCTACCTTATCCTCATTAATCCCACCTTTTCTTGCTATTGTCTATCTCTCTCCTTATTCATCTGCTCCTAAACAAATATTTTGCATCTTTATTTTCCATACATATTGTTCTACTATTTTTGTACTGTATTTTATTTTAGCATTGTACTTGAACTTTTACCCTGCCTGGTTATTGTGCTATTGTCTTTGCTATTGCCTCTGTATGGTGCTGCGGATACTGTGTGGCGCCTTATAAATAAACGTTAATAATAATAATAATAATAATATTCCTCTTTTTCTCATGCAATAATCTAATCACTTGGGTCCGGATTCACAGTTACGTGGTTTTTGTGTTACATACGTTGTTTTAAGAATTGAGCTAGTAGTAGCTTGTTTAGGCTATCTACGTACCATTTCTGTACCTAGATTGTACATAGATTGTACGTATGTAGATAGTGTAAATAAGCTACTACGCATTCCTAGTAGCTCAATTCTTAAAACAACGTACGTAAGAATAAAACTACGTAACTGTGAATCTGGACCTTGGCACTTAAATAACCATTGCTGGAATTGAAGTTGACCAAAACTGAGTTCCTACCATGAGATGTTTACTAATCCAGATTTAAGCCAGATCCAGATTTAATATTGTTAGGTGAATAACGCAAACCACTTAGGTAACGCATAAGTAAGGCCTAACATTATTAGTGTGCATGTGTGCACGTCAGATGTTCTGTAGCGATTTTCCTTGCAGACAGAACAAAATTCCATCTGAAAGGAGATTTATACAGGGGGTCATACCTTACGCATGCCTAAACTCCACAAGAGGGGCGGGGATAGGCATGCAGATTAGCCATTGTGAGCGGCATTAGGCATTCCACACGGATCTGCAATTGGACGGAACGCAGATCTGTGGGGAGAACTTAAGGTAGGTTTATGGCTGCAGATTTGGACCAAAGGGCTGGATCCAGACTTAAGTAAGTGCATGAAATTAGTTACTCCTGGACTAAGCCATGTTGATTGCAGGGGGAGTCAAGGTAATTGTATTCTTTGCATACATATCGGACAAATAATCGCTCTAGTGTATGGTACAGAACAATTTTTGAAACGTCAAATAAACACACCAGAAACGTTTTGGTGCGATTATTTGATCGTTTAGCATGTTTGATTTAAATCGGGAGAAAGCTCCCGATATTTTAAGGGAGTCAATCAGCAAGCTGAATGGCTCCCTATTGTACAGAGC
The DNA here is from genome assembly GCA_011038615.1 of Limnodynastes dumerilii. Lineage (NCBI taxonomy): Eukaryota > Metazoa > Chordata > Amphibia > Anura > Limnodynastidae > Limnodynastes > Limnodynastes dumerilii. The sequence goes on from WWET01000583.1 coordinate 457,719, forward strand.
TACTGCTGCTTTATATCTATGTACAAAGCTGCTCTAACAGCTTTGAAGGTATACTTTACAGCTGTCAGAGCAGCATAGTACATAAATATACAGCAGCGGCTATTGCAGGAGTAGTACAATCAGGGATCAGCCGACAGGGATCAGCCGAAACCGCACTGCGGCTGATTCTTAGCTGTATTACTGCCTGCAATAGCCGCTGCTGCATATCTATGTACTGTGCTGCTCTGACAGCTTTAAAGTATACCTGCAAAGCTGTCAGAGCAGCTTTGCACATACATATAAAGCAGCAGCAGCAACAGAGAGCGTTGCCCCCCCCCTCCTCTCTTCTGCTAGGATTATCGGTCCCAGCAGAGGTGGTGTATGAGTGACGGGAAATCGTCCCGTTTATCGGCTCACCCCCTGATCGATATTCGTCCTAGTGTATGGACAGCTACTATTTGCAACAGATGAAATATAACTCCCCTGCAATCAACATGGTTTAGCCCAGGAGTAACTAATTTCAAGCACTTACTTAAGTCTGGATCCAACCCTCATGTGAAAAAACAATGACATGGGAGTTCTCTTCTGAGTCTAACCTCCAATATGTGTTGGAAGTCTGGATCCATTCCCCTGTAATTAGCTATCAATTAAAAATCACATTATATGACCTAACATAGAGGCTCTTACTGTTTATCGCTAGAAGCACCTCAGTAGAAAAGCCTTGATGTGGCTGGCGGCTTATCTTATATAAACAACTGTTTCTGCATTTTATTTTACAGTTAGAATGGCAATACTGATTATATAGCAGGTTAACTACTGGTATGGAGCAGTTTTTCCCCATACCTCTGTGTAGATTACCTTCACTTTTCATGCACCTGTTTATAAACTATCAATCAATGTAAACAACCCCCATTTTGTGTAATCTGTAATTAGCAAGGTGTATTTCCAGTTCCTCCAACCACCAATTGTCTTGTTCTATGCAATGCCTGCATTGGATTTAGCCTGTTATGGAAAGACACAAGTAGCATCGGTAGTGAGCTAGAATGGTGTTTACAGATATCAGATTCCCAGCTGCTGCTCAAGGTCTCATTATAAAACTGTTGATGTTTCTGGATAAGAGACTTCATCACAGAATCAGCACCTGAAACAAAAGATTGCTTCCTAGCAAGATTTTCCTTTTCAATTCATTCTTATTTACCACTAATAAACTCCATGCAGAACCTTTGCCAATAAAATGCCATGTTATCATGGCAACCCTCTGTTTTCCTTTGTTTTCTGAGTCTGACTCAGCAAGTGTCACACGGTGAATAGCACAGTGCAGCATGAAGAGGAGATCAGAAATCCACCTTTGCTCAAGGAAGTTGTAAATGTAATGCAGTTAGAGGGTGAGAGGTGTGGCATTGTACTCCTGCTCATACAGTAGATAGAGAGCTAGCCCCTCCTAGTATATCTCACTCTGCAATATTATTCAGACGCTATATGTAATGCAGGTTCACTTGCTACTCTTTGTACCACACAATTTGTCTTGGCAGTTTAATTAGACTACGTCAGTGCATTAACTCTCACCCTTAGTAAACAAGTAAAACCGAGTTATGATTTCATTTACACAGGGGAATAGAAGTCTGCACAAAGGGAATAGGGAATGTTTCATGCATACATTATTCGGGAAGAAGACTGAGCTTTCCCATTAGAGTGAAGGGTCACTGCAATTATTTAAAAAGTTCCACTTTGGCAATTTAGCAATAATCATCTGACCTGTGTTGCCAAGTCTGAAACATAAAACAAGGAACTCAAGAGTTCCAACCCTGTCCTCAAGTACCACTAAACGGTCCAAGTTTTTTAAATCTCCTTGCTGGAGGTGAGCTCATAACTGACAGTTACATTTTGAAAGCTCCACAGGTTTTGCAGGGAGACCTACAAAACATGGACCGTTAGTGGTACTTGAGGTCGGGGGTTGAGAACCCCTGCGTCTACTCTAATCCTATTAACCCCCCACCCTCCAGTTCACACCTTGTACACTATACTGTGTCTCAGGGTTGCTGACTCTCCCGGAATATCTGGGAGACTCATAAAATTCGGGTAGGTATCCCGGGAGAGGGCTTGAGGCCTGTGATATCATGGAAACCAGGGCCTCAAGTCGTGCCCACTGCCTGGCAACACTAGCATCCTAGTGTTACTAGGGTCAGAGAGGGGCTTAATAACACAATTTGTATAAATCATATAATTAAGCACCGACCCTGCAGGCATCTATAGCTTCCCTCCGGGAGCCGTGACTCTGAAAAAGAGAAGCCCAATTCTGCTTGTTAAAAGTGGAATTGGCAACAATGCTTTTGACCCGCTGTTGATGCCTAGAATGAAAAGGGTTAACTGCATATGGCTCTTACATTTACATGACAAGTAAGTATTCCTAAACAATAGAAAATGCTGTACTCCAGTGTCTGAACTATCACTACTGCAGCAACCCCAGAGGATAGGGGACACTGCACACCTATCATTGACAAAATGCAGCCAGTTATATGTGGGTCGTTTGTATCCAGGACACTGGTTTCACTCTGGGTTCATAAAACTGTGTAGGCGAGTGAGAGAATGTGTTTGTGAGATAAGTGCTTTACAGGGTAATATCATCCATATTAAATGAGTTACAGTATATGTAATAGGTCTAGCATACAGAGGACCATAAACAATTACAGATAAAGGTTAATGGGACAAAACCTTATAGTTACTGCACACACCCTTCCCTTTTGACACACCTAGATTTGTGGCTGTAAGCTGGAAACACATGACTTCCTCTTCGGCTGGCTATGTGTTTGGCTAAAATCACGCCCTGTATTGTGTACAGACCCCTTGCAGTATTATTACAGCAGTAAAAGTATGTCCGCTCTGGAATCATCAGCCTAATTTCAATAAAAAATTGATTTTATTGACAAATAAGGGGCTAAATGGCTGATACCCATTTGGAGTTCCAGTTTTATCTCCTAGGGCTAGATTTACTAAACTGCGGAAAAAAGGAAAAGTAGAGATGTTACCCATAACAACCAGAATGTAGCCAACATTCTCTGGTATGTTATGGGAAGTGAGAGAGAGCTAAAATCTCATTGGTTGCTATGGGCAACATCTCTTTATTTCCGCTGTTTAGTAAACCTAGCCCTTAGACTTTGTTATTTTAATAATTTTAATTTTCTTATTACCAACTTTACTACTTGGTCATGCCTCTAATCCGGTTAAATGTATTTACTTTGACACCATATCTGTTTTTATTTGCAACAAAAATAACCTTTCAGTGTATGTTACTATGTTTGCTTTATAGACATTCCATTTAGGCCCTTTGTTCATATCTCTTCTAATCTTATTTATTAAAAGAAACCTATTTTGCTACCTTTTTTTTTAGAAAGATGTAAAATAAAAAGAAATAAAAAACCTTAATCTCCAATCTCAAAGCCCCAGTGTTTGGGTATTGTAAACCCTTAAGTGGTATAGGCATTTGCAAAAATTTTATATGTGCCCTCAACTAAACATAGAGAGTAAAAGGAGGGTAAATATAAAGTTATATTGTTAGAACAGTTTTAAATATGTAAATACAATGCCTAGAAAACATTTTAGTAAGTACTTGATTTCTACCACAAGGCATTAGATATATTATTACAAATAGAAAAACAAAAATTGAATTAAAAAAAATAATAAGTATATGCTACAATTTAAACAAGGACTGTGTTTTGTAACAAAAATGGCCCACAATTTGTTTGTACTTTCTGTGCCATTAAAATATAACCCGCCTAAAATGACATTCTAATCTCCACAGATACAATGCAACAGATAAACACACCAGCACATCTGAATTGGAAGGAAATTTATTGAAGATGTCTCACACTTTCAACCATACAGAAAATAACTCCCTGCAGTCAGAGGACTCCCACCAATGAACCTAGACCAAATACTAGAGAGTGAACGGGAAGTTTTCCAATGTGGTTTCTTGTACAGACTGGGTTCGAAATTACATTGACTTTTCATAAAATATTTAGCTACTCCAGTAGTTTTCTTGCATTAAAAACTCGAATAAACATTATAACTTCAAGGGTGAATAATAGCACCGTATATTTCAGTTGATATATACAATAAGGAATTCTCTACAATAAAGGAATTCTCTCTGTAAAAAGAAACTCTCACATGTTTAATGCACCCTGAAATACTGTAAAATTTACTTATTTTGGGAACTTAAAAAGATGCACAGAGGGTCTTGGGTAACAGACCACGCTTCAGCTCACAACCACCAGCCAGTACTTGGTGACACTTAAGGAGAGTACAGATTTAAAGGGCAGCAATAGGAATCAGAGAAGAGCTTTGCAAAGAGTGAAATATACTGCTTTGTGACAACCTCAGCAACCAACCACACCCCCATACTTTATTTAGATACACAGAACAGATCATGAAAATAACAAATTGCTTATGCTGAGATTCATGACACAGAGAAGCCCCTGCACATATTTTTGCTGTCTCTGTTCTGCAGAATAAAAACATTAAGTATGTTGAGGAATATGGATAGCACTGGTGATGCCATTAAACAGGGAACACAAAAGCTGGTTAGTATCTTTGGCTGCTTCTGCTAGAAGATGTGGTTGTCATTGAGTAGGACTTCACACCGCTGGAAGATCCACCACCACTGCCGAACCTGAGGGAGCTGCCACCAAACCCTGACCCTCCACCAGAAGAGAAGGATGAACCTCCATAGCTTCCATATCCACTTCCGCCTCCAGCTGAAGAGCTAGAGTTCACCACAGCTGCAAACAGAAGAATATGGGTTAAAATGATGTGCAGCAGACATCATGCCACATTTGAATGTAATTCAATGAAACCAGATGAACACAATAAGGAGAGATACTTACATACACTAACAGCGTTAACACCTTCCCCAGACAACCTGTAAACAAGAGAGAAGCATGGGAAAGAAATTAATGGGAAATTCGTTCCTATGGCAACACATGTACAATCACATTTATTTTAACAATAGTCTTTTTTAATCTTCTAGGAGGAGACCATAATGCAATCAGTTCGGTGTCCAATGAAACGCCATAAGACCAAATATATAGTCATATCTATAAAGCTACAAAAGTGTTCTCTTAAATTACCTGCTCTCCTCTCCTTCCAGCAGTTTCCTGTAGGTGGCGATCTCAATATCCAGAGCCAGTTTGACGTTCATGAGCTCCTGGTATTCCCGCAGTTGGCGAGCCATGTCCTGCTTGGCTTTCTGTAGGGCAGCCTCCAGCTCAGCCAGCTTCTCCCGGGCATCTTTCAGTGCCAGTTCACCACGCTCTTCAGCTTCAGCAATCTGGGCTTCAAGCTTAGCACGCTAAATATGGAAAAGAAACAGATCGTGGTTTGATGTAAACTGTATTGGCTTGCAGTCAACAGTTCCAGCACAATAACACTTTATATATAAATTGTTATTGCGTCCACGAAGGTAAAAAAAAAAGGTGTCTATTCCCATCCTATGAAATGGCAAAGTAAGAAAGATTGCTGACAGCGAGCAGGTGGAATCAGCAGTAAGTCTGTGCTCCATGAGCAGTGGATAGAAATTGTTATCACTTGCATAATTTAATAGCAGCAGCTGATTATACGATGATTCATGCATCCACGCCTTGCCCTCAAACTAGATTTTTACAAAGAGATCTATACAGTAACTAATCCTACTGCATGTGGGCTGCTTGCTTTCTCTGGCTTCCAGGCAATATTAAATCACCTGTCACTGCACCTGCTATTAAAGTATTATAATGACAGTAGGAGCATCAGCAAAGCTTTGCATCCCGTTAGCATAATGGTAACTGCAACTTGTTACATCAAGGAAAAATGTATAGAATGACAACATTTATATCTGGGGATGGTAGTAGAAAGATCAAAACTGGATAAAAGGTAAAGACCATGAGGTAGTTCTCTTGTTATATTTCTATGGTATCTTAACATGCAGTTAGGTTTTTTTGATTCTAGCATTGTTAATAGATGTCTTATCATCAGCAGGTTTGGATAATGTATTACCTGTGCCTTCACGTTCTCAATCTCAGCCTGCAGCCTCTGGATAGCACGGTTCAGCTCGGAGATCTCAGTCTTGGTGTTGCGCAGATCATCGCCATGACGTCCAGCGGTGGCCTGGAGCTCTTGGAACTGTAGAGGCATAACCAGGAACACATTTAGGAATGAGGCACAATTAGCATTGTTATGTCTTATCATCAGCAGGTTTGGATAATGTATTACCTGTGCCTTCACGTTCTCAATCTCAGCCTGCAGCCTCTGGATAGCACGGTTCAGCTCGGAGATCTCAGTCTTGGTGTTGCGCAGATCATCGCCATGCCATGACGCGGTGGCCTGGAGCTCTTGGAACTGTAGAGGCATAACCAGGAACACATTTAGGAATGAGGCACAATATATATATATATATATATATATATATAAATATATGCCTACATATGTATTGGTGTATATGTGTGTGTGTGTGTGTATATGTATGTATGTATGTATATATATATAAAACCAAGAATGTTATGTTTGTAAAATATTTGCCTTTACAATGGTGGCTAAGCCCTTGCCTATAGTGATTGCACATCTATATGCACATCTAGAAATGCAACGTACAGTGATGCTATGCACAGGCTATTTTACCATCGATGATAGTTCTATTATTTTGGACTAAAGCCTCTCTTCTGATTCACTATCATTTGTATCTGTGATATGCACACATCTGTGTTATGACTACACTAATCACTCACTTACAACAATGAACTTCCGACATACTACTTCTTCATGCGATGTGTGAATGGTCTGACAGGTTAGTTTAAACTATTGAATAAATCCAGATAAAGATGGTAAACATCACTGTGATTAACAGAAATAAATACATACTATTTTTCGGGTGTTATGCATGCGGAAAATGCGCCCTCCAGATGTTACGCTAGGATTACTATAGTAACTTTGTTCCGTCCGAGCCCATTTGCGTGCAAATGGGCTGTGCTTCCCTTCCGCCCGCTATAGCGGGCGGGGGGAAGCATGTAAAGTGTACAGTGTGGGAGGGGGCTCCCACACTGTAGCGGATC
>WWET01000583.1:474247-489479 GCA_011038615.1 Limnodynastes dumerilii
TGAACCCTTATAACGCCTCCTGGAACCCAGAACGGATACCCAGTCTAGTCAATCCGTGATAGTCCTTACTGTAGGTTTACCTACCCACCATGTGTATCTAGTACGCATAGCAAGTGGGCTCACCTCACAGTTGGAGAATGAATTCCGCATGTAATGCAGCATCACGTGGTTGCAATCACAGAATTGCATGTGACTAGTACAATCAGACAGCAGATTTAAGCATGTGACGCATATTAGACGCACATGTCTTTATTAATTCTGTATCCGTCCCACCAGGTTTAATATAAGTTTAAGCAGTGAATATATGGAGGACCAATTTCAACGTCATCCAGCTATTCAGGCTTTACCGTCTCTAGCTGAGCGACATGATATCTCTCTAACTGAGAAGCCTGTTTATTTGTAAGGGAGAAGAATGTTTTGGGCGTGTGAGGGGAGGGGATGTGCATGTGGGCTTTATAGGAATCCTCTCTTGTCTTGAGTTTAGTTTGCCTGAAGTAGAATACCAAGACAGTCTATTTACAGGTGTGACCATTGCTTTCTCCATACCAACTATTTTATTCTATGTACGCCACAGACAGGACTTCTACACACAGAGGCTGAGATGTATAATAAAATGTCAAAGTAAGAGCTTCCCAAAAGAACTGCAATCTCCAATAATACTGTAACTCACAACACTATAACATACCAATACAAGCTATGCAATTAATTCATTATTGTGCATGCATGCATTTGCATATTGCGACAAATGCTGGGCAGCTTTTTACACTGCAATTTAGAGTTTAGAACATTCCCCTTTGCAAATGTAAATTTGTTCTCATATGTGAATGTTCCCCCTTAAAGCAATACAGTTTTTCTTTGCTCATAACTCTCTCTGTTTACTTTGATTCTATGCTCATACAGTTCATATTGTGCAGCTTGCACTCAACTGAGGCCCTAGTAGAGTGCTGTAAGTAGCTTACACATGGTTGCCAAGTATTACAAATGCATATTACACAGGGTTGCCGACTTTTAAAAACTTCCCTCCGGGAGATCTCGAAGGGAAGCCATAGATGCGTGCAGGGGGTGGGGCTTAATGTCACGATTTATGCAAATCGTGTCATTAAGCCCTGCCCCTAGACTATCAATTACCCCTTTTGGGGGTTTCATAGGGATGGGGTGGGGCTTGATGACGCAATTTATGTAATCATGTCCCTCCCTGTCCCTAGCAACACTAGTAAACTAGTGCTGCCAGGCAGGGGGCAGGACTTGAGGCCATGGTTTCATGGAAACCACGACCCTCAAGTCCCTAGCGGGAGATTTGCCGGCTTTCCCAGGATACCGGAAGAACTGGCCGAATTTCGGGAGTCTCCTGGACATTCCAGGAGAGTCAGCAACAAAGATATTACATATTAGGAAGATTGTGATAGCACTATCAAGGCCCTGTACCCAGGGCCAGATTAACAATGGGGCTAATGGGACTACAGTCCCAGGCCTCCATCTGAAAATAGGCCCACACACATTGCAGATTTCCTGGCTTCCCACTGTAGTGCAAAAGGATGAATGTCAGGGACTGACATTCTCCTTGAAAGCACACTATTTTCAGCCCTAGTCCCACATGGCCCTCAATCTGGCCCTGCCTGTACCAGCAAAGGGGTGTGTTAGTAGCCTAGTAGCAGCATGAATTGAAGCTTTAACAGGCAGGGACAGGGCTTAAGGACACAATTTGCATAAATCGCATCATGAAGAGATCTCCTGGAGGAAAGAAATTAAAAATCGGTAACCCTGACCTTAAGACAGTGGTCAGCGCTCCATGGGCCTGATCCAGACTAACGCTGCCCGTAGTTACGGCGGGCGGCTGCGTAAGGTCGGCATTTCTTCCAATATGCGCATGCACTGGGCAGATGTTGCCCGGCGTAGTTAAGGAAACCCGGAATGTCTGCATTTAAGATGTTGACAGCCTAACTCATCTGCTTTTGTAAGGTGAGGGGGGGGCATTCCTCGCCGTAACTACGCAACAGTCACGGAAAGAAGGTGGGGGAAGGTAAGTAAATGAGGGAGGGAGGGCGGGTTAGGCCTGTTACGCTGCTGTGGTCGGCGTAATTTCACACTGTTACGCTGGCTGAAGTTAGGGTAGCCTTCAGGCGGCGTAACAGTGGGTAATTTTACGCCAGCCACAGGGGGAGTGTAGGGGGAGTGCACCAGAGCTACGCTGGCCGTACTTACGGTCAACGGCCCAGTGTAGCTCTGGATCAGGCCCCATGTGTATAATAAGCAAATAAATATATTGCCAGCAGCAGAGAGCTGCTAAAAATGGGCTGGATCCTAAATTACGCCACGGGGGCATTTTCTGATCGCTAGGATTGGAAAACACCCCTTTTCAGTACATCGGCACAGGCACCGCAGTACCAGAATGTACCAGGATGGAATTATGGATTCAGAGCATTCAGATCCATCCTGGTATGTCTTATAACAGCGGGGCGGCACAGCATTGGAAACGGAAGTGCTTCTGCTCTGTTGAAGGGGGAGGGATGCAATTTGTACAGTAAGGGCTCCATTTTACATGGGAACAGTGCTGAAATGGTAAAGTAGGGTGGCATCTCTTCGTCCGTGTGCTAGTTAGGATGCAGCAGGTATTTGGCATTGAACCATCGCTGCTAATTCGGTCAAGGCTCTGTTTTGACATTACCAAAGTGCCCACATACCTCGATAGTAAAATAAATAGTAAAATAAATCCCATTCAAATGCCATAGTGTTCACATAGAGGGTCTGATCTAGAGCTGCACTTACACCTTTTTTTAGGTGTAAATCTGAGCCATTGTGAGTCCCCGCTGCGATGTTACACATTGCGAAATAGGGACAGCTGAAAGTTGCTTTTTGGCTGTCCCTATTTCGAAAGTGATACATAACAAAAAAATGTATTTTTATGAATGGCTGAGTATGCGATTCGCATATTCACCTATTCATTTTCAGAAGAGCCGCCGCCGGACCATTGGAGAGGCGCTTTTTTAGGATCCATATCCTTAGTTTTTTCTCTATTTGGAGGTTGCAGATGTTTAGCACAGACTCTCCAGACCCATTTTTCCCTGAGATGAGGAGACTTAGTGTTAGGCTTTTAGGGGTGACTTAGGGTTAGTGAGTGTGGTTGCGAATTAGCACCACTTACAATAGTTTAGTCGAGCTGTACACTTGTACCTGTTTTGCCCTTGCTCTCAAACTCAATCAGTCCCACAATCTCCATTTGGACACCTGCATCTAAAAGGTCACATTCTGCCCAGCCTGCTTGATACCTTATTACTCGTGATGGAAATTTTTTCCTATTAACACGTCTTGGTAATGGACCAAGCCAAGCACTGGACCCTGGAAACAGCAGTGCTGCTCCCATCTCATACCTTCAGACCTACTAGGAGTGAAGTCAAACAAAGTCCATTTAACTATTATGATATCAATAACTATTGACCTCTCAAAATATATGAAATGCCTTGTTCTCAGTACAACTAAAATACTGAACAAACACAAAATGAATTTAATTATAAGCATAAACATTTCATGTACGTATTTTGCTTTTAAGAAAATCAGTGTGTGATTCTGTGAGAACTACAGTATTTTTCAATGTCAACTAATAGTATCAAATAGGCGTTTTCCAGGTCTCCCTACACAAGAAGTTATATAATGATTACATTTTAAAAGATTTATAGGTTATAACCACCAGGAATGAGCACACCTGTGCTTCAGCAAGGAGACCTGACGAACCTGCTGTCTTGAGGCCAGATTTACTAAGCTACGGGTTTGAAAAAGTGGAGATGTTGCACATAGCAACCAATCAGATTCTAGCTGACATTCTCTAGTATGTAATAGCAAAGTGAGAGCTAGAATCTGATTGGTTGCTAAGGGCAACATCACTACTTTTCCAAATCCACAGCTTAGTAAATCTGGCACTTGGAGTTACTTGAGAACTAAGTATGGGATACACTTGCATACACTGGATTTAGTTGCCGGCCATCTGTCAAACAGTCTGAAAACTAAATGATTGCATTAAGTAGTAATATTCACCTGATTATTCCTTTTTTTGCATTCCAGCAAAGAGCTTGTAATTAAAAGAGGAAGGTTACACCTGGGCAAAATCATGTTGATTTCAGGGGGAGTCATGTATATAAGGGATATATCTTTGAATTGCTTACTGCACACAGATACTGACCAGCTTTGCTAATTACAGTGTTATTTAGACTTGGGCTGGGAAACATCACCTCTCAACTCTAATACTGTTTGCAACAGATGAAATATGACTTCCCTGCAATCAACATGGTTTAGCCCAGGTGTGACTTTAAGAAGATTCTTAAGTGTGAATCAGGTCCTTAATTTCAAGCTCCTTCTTAAATCTGGCTCCAGCCCAGTCTGTGTGCTATACACACTGTAGATTATAAGCTTGAAAGCAGAGCCATTTTAACTCTCCGTTTTGTTTTATGTTTGTTTGAAATTGGAAAGTATTATGCAATATGCAGACACCATACAGATAAATAAAACTTTTTAGTAGACAAAGTCTCCCAGCTCTTGGTATTTAATGTGGTCTCTATGGGGAAAAGCAGGCTGTCATAATGCAGGGCTGGATCCAGCAAGTAAGTGCTTGAAATTAGTTACTTCTGGGCTAAACCATGTTGATTGCAGGGGGGGTCAAGTTAATTGTATTCTTTGCATGCAGGGATATATCTTTGAATTGCTTACTGCACACAGATACTGACCAGCTTTACTATCACACTGTTATTTAGACTTGGAATAGGAAACATCACCTCTCAACTCTAATACTGTTTGCAACAGATGAAATATGACTTCCCTGCAATCAACATGGTTTAGCCCAGGAGTAACTAATTTCAAGCACTTACTTAAGTCTGGATCCAGCCCGCAGTTAGGATTTACATACTCTCTCTGGCTAGAAAGAGGAAATTGTAAATATCAACATTCTCTTTTAAGTTTGTATAACAAAAATTACACCGTGGTCAAAAGAGCTTCTAGTAACAGTAATACAAAAGTAGTACAAAAGGTCAGGAGAATACACAGACCTTAAATAGCTTCAGTGTCCACCAATGTCTTGTTTGCTCTTCTGTTTCTTTGATGTTGTAGCGTAGGTTTCCAAGTTGAGATGTTTGATTCAATCCTTCCTACCGATTTCCATGGAGTATCGTGAAGATAATTAGAGGGAGAAAATGCTGTATATGGTGAAGTATGCAACCTCAATCTCACTAATAACAGTAAGTCTGTCCCCTTCTATGTTATCCTTATGTATATTGGGGGAGACACTCGAAGTGTGTCACAGTCTAAAGTGTCACAGTCCAAAGGGTGTGGTGACAATCCAAACAGTGGTAAGTAGCCTACTTACAGACTCTCTTCTTTTTCAGAATGTAGTAGAAATCCTCCACGGGCAATCAGCGGGTTCCAGACCTCCTTCTGGGTTCCTGGTCCTCCTCTCCTCACTCTCCTCCTCGTCTCACCGGTCGGTCGAGTCCCAAAGGGGAATATGTATGGAGAGACGATAGGACACAAGTGCCCTAGTGCAGATTAACCTTTTCTGGGGTCCCGTTCCCCGGACTCCCACTTAGGTCACTCTCTTTTAAGTTGTTCACATTTTTTAAAGAAAGATAAATAGAAATACACACCTCTTTTTATATATGACATTTCTGCTTTAAGCATTCTTTAAGCAGTTGGCTTTTTCTAGTGAGCATGAGCAAGTACTAATTATTAAACTCCCCTTTAGTCAAGCCTCCAGTGAAACTAATGTCAGCCGCACACTGTATGATAATTTGTTCAACACGCCTGATCTGAAAGCTTATTGTGCAGTGTATGCTACATGAGCAAATACTGGAAATGGCCAATAAATTGTTAAAAATGAGACAGATCGGGTAGTCAAGCAATTGTAGCCACTGTTTATCCAATTGCGGTGGGAGTCCCCGCCACGATGGCTGTCTTTTCGAAGTAAAGACAGTTGAAAGTTCTTTCTCGGCTGTCTCTGTTTCTAATAGCAGCCATTTAAAAAAAATGTTTTCTGAATGGGTGAGTATGCTGATTGGCATACATGATGATGAGCATTGGAGGGATGATGAAGTGCGAGAGCTGTTGCAGATACAAGGAGAGGAAGAAATTAAACAACAAATCTCAGTTAAGGACGCTCACATTTATTGTAATATAGCCAAGCTGTTGGAGAAAAGGGGAATCATCAAAACTCAACAGCAGGTTGTCAATAAACTGAAGGACTTGCGGAAACAATTTGCTAAAGTCCATGACTCCCAAAAAAAAAGTGGATCTGGTCGCATAAACTGGCCACTTAATGAGCACTGCAATGCGGTTTTTGGAAATTCAGCAAATTGTAACCCCGTGGCGTTGTTGTCCTCAATAACAACTGCAAAGGAGAAGTTATCGCAACGCAGCATCATGGCGTCAAGATCCAGTTCTCCTATATTGTTTAAGGACACACCTCTCGATTCTTCTTGCGCAGAGGAAGAAAGTTCCTTTGAGGACAGTTCTTTCACGTAAAGTTCATCCACGGAATGCCAGTCAGCATGTGGCCCGCAAACATCCAAAAGCAGTGCATTAAAGCCATTGACAAGCCAGGAGGAGCCAGAAGCATCCACAGAATTGCGTGGGAATGGTAAGTCCTTTTACTTCAGCGAAAATGCTTTTTTGGAGTACTTTTTTGGCAGTTTTTAATGTCCTTCATAGCTGACGTAAATGTCCATATTTGTTTCCATATGATGCATTTTTGCCTACCATTGCAGATTGTCCATGATTTTACATAAATTTAAATATAAATAGTCCATAGATAAAGTCCCATATTGATATGAATCAGATATAAAAAAAAACCCCCAAAGCTGAAAGCAATTACAAAACCAGAAAATTATGCAAAAAACATCAAATAAAAAAAAATCGCATAACCAGTACAGATGTCAAGAAAGCATAACAGGGAAACAATTACATTACATTACAAAACCAGGTGTCGCAGTGTGCAACTAATGCAAGAGGAATGAGGCCTCAAGCATAATGGAGTGCAATACTACTTTTTGTTATTGCACCAGATCATAATAAACACACACATATTATTGCAGTATACTAATGTTAGATTTTTTTTAACACAGTTTATAATGTTCCAAAGAAGTGGAAACGCATGAACTAAGTCGAGGTGGCGACCAAAGCCATAACGGCGGTAATGTTTGAGCAACTTGCTGAAATGGACTAGGCAATGCAGTGCCAGGAAGATAAGCGAATGGAGCAATGCTTTGATCACAAGCGCTAACTCCAGCACACATTCCTGGACCGGATTACCAGCATTAGCCGTGAAACCCAGGAGGAAAACATGGCATTTTTGCATGAAATTATTCAGGCCATGAGGTCCAACCAACATCCTCCACCAGCCTGGAACTACCAGGGGGAACGAAACTATGCTGCACACAGAGGCCATATGTTTCCACCACACCACCAGGAGGAATACATGACAAGCAGCCAACAGCAAGCACCCTTTGCCAGTGCTCCTCCTACATTGTCTTCATCCACCCAACCCGTCCCATCACGTAATTTTGCTGGTGGACCAAAGCATAGTTGTTATGACGGTGGACAACAGCAAGCCTTTTAAGGTGCTACCCGCCAACCCCACCAGCCACCCGGTGTACCATCCCAGGAAACATCCCATGTTTCTGGACCAGCTTATTGCGAGTTGTAAAAACAATGTGTTCTATGTTTCTATGTTTTTACGTAAATTCTATTTTTATGTTTGTGTTTTTATGAAACATGTTTTGGAATTTTATAAGCTGTGCCTTAAAAAACATTAAGGCATGATGTTAATTTTATATTTGTTATTTATGTTTTTTGCACTAAAAACAAACATCCCAAGCTAAGCTGACAAACATTAGCTATGGTTTAAAACCAAAGTGGATTCAATAAAAACACTGTTTAAAAAAAAAAAGTATTTTTATTAAACAAAGGAAAAAAGGTTATAGGAAAGGGTAGATCTAATCTGCTCCACACTAGATTGGGGACGCTCAACCTCACTTGTGTCTGGGTCAGATGGCTCTGGTACATCAGAGTCCATAAGATTCCACTCCGGTAAAAACTGGTCCTTCTGCATCTCGCAGATGATGTGCAAAATTCAACAGGCAGCGACCACGTGAGGCACAAGGTGAGTGTCAATATCACTGCGTTTCTTTAAAAGCCGCTATCGCCCTTTTAAACGCCCTGACGCATTCTCAACCACCATCCTAGCGGAGCTTGGGGTGTGCGTAAAGCGCACTTGTTCCGGAGAGAGTTGATGGTGCTTGGTGTAGCCCTTCATAAGCCATCTTCGCAAAGGGTAGGCAGCATCTGCAATGATATGCACTGGGATACGCCGTTCACAATTTTTGACTTCTGCAAAGTAAGAAAACGGGTTAATATGAAACAAGGATTGTCAGCACGTTATACAATACCTGCAGTCTAAATTAATTCAGAACAGGCAATATATTAAGATTTTACATGTCAAAACCAGAACAGGGCCTGCATCCTAAATACATCATCAGGTACTACAAGTGGGAATAGTCAGCATATTACATTTTAGAATCAGAGCTGGGCCTGTATCCATATTACATTTTAGGGCCAGAATAGGCCCTGCACCTTAATATCCCTGCATGCAAAATCATGTAATAAATTTGGTGTTAGTAGCATTTACACACCCAAAAACATTTTCAAAAATCTAAATTTACCTCTCTCGGAAACAGGTATCCATCTCTTTCCTCCTCAGCCAGATGGTACAACTCAGAATTGGCCAACACACAGGCATCAGGGGAGCGTCCTGGCCAGCCAATGAACACATCCGTGAAACTATGGGGGACAATGTATTCAGCATTCATGTACATCAAGCATGTCAACTTTATATGCAAAAATGCAATATCATGAAAGGCTTACCAATAATTGTGATCCACAAAAGCCTGTAGAATCACTGAATGCCAGCCTTTACGATTGTGGTAATCTGCGGGGTTCTGTTCCGGGGCTAAGATGGGGATGTGTGTCTTGTCAATGGCTCCAGCACACTGCGGATAACCACGTCTCAAGAAGCCGGCTACTGTTTCATCCAGACGCTGTCCATGAGGCAAAGAGATGAAGTGATGGTACAGTGCTTCAAGCAATGTCTCCATCACTTCAATCACAAGCTTGCACACGGTGGAAAAGCCATCGCCAAACATACTTGCTTTGGGGTAGCATACCACCACAATACTATGGCAAGCCTCCTCCATGGTGGGATGGGAAGCCGGAATCTTGTACGCTGTCTGGACAATGCAGGGGAGATGAGGTCCAACACATAGTTAAAGGTCCCACGTGACATACGAAAGTGCACCATCCACTGTTGGTCTTCAAAAGCTTCCACAGTCGCCCAGAAAGCTTCACCGTGACCACAGTCTCTGGCCCACAAACTTAGCTCTGTCAGGGTGCTGAACCTCAAGATGGACATAAGGCTGGACCTGATATGCGACCAACTCCTGCGTAAATATTGACGGCGAGTGTTCTGCCTCTCCACCCAAAATAGCACCCTTCTCCTCTCCAAAATACACTGTAACATCTGGCACAGTGTCAGCAGTTGGAATAAGCTTATATTTGCTGTTGAAAACAGCAAAATAAAAACCACAAACCCATGATGTCACGGTTACAGAGTTGCAGCTCGTCAGCCATCATCAAAGGCAGTGGAAATAAAATGGCCACTGCCTGCTGACATCATCAGTCTGTGCAAGAGTAATGTCCCCTTTAAATTACGTAATTTTTCCTAGCCAATCCAAGCTCCTATTTAGGATGATTGACAGTTTACAGACCCGGGTAATTTGGTGGTAATGTGAAAGGGACAGACTCATGAAATTTCCGGGTTTTTTGTGGACTTATAACGCGGTTTTGAAAAAAAACACGGCAATGCTCCCAGAAAAGTCCTGGGTAGAAAATTTGTTTTCAGCGCTGGTGATGTGAAAGCTATAATAGAGAGATAAATAAAACATTTATTGCCTTTTTTTTATCTCCTATTGTTTGTTCATCCAATCAAGAAACATTCACTTGGACCCAGATCCAGATTTGTCGCTGTGGTCGGAGCAGAGGTCCAATGCTGGAACCATGGCTGGAACCAGCCTCGATACAGCCTTCCCTCGCTTGTACCGACGTATGATCTGATCCGTCTTCATTAAAATTAATGCACTGTCCGCACTTAAAACGTGGACAGTGCAGAAGTCTATATAGTACAGAAAGCGCTAGCAAGCACACAATGTACTATAAGCATACCTCCCCCTACCAACATAGCTGCAGCACTTATAGCTTCCCACCCAGTACTGCCACATCAATGGAATTGGTCCCAGGACAGGTGCTCACACAAACATTGCTTACAAAAAGAGACCACTTTCTGATCCCTTACCCTGCACAGAACAGAAGCAATAGCGGCTATCCAAACCCAAACACAACACATAGCTGCAATTACCTATGTTCAAAGGGGCTTTATAGGGGAGGAATAGGATGGATTAATGTAGACTATTACAGTAAGAGCGTGTTCCTATCATTCCAAACCCAAAAGTTTGGGTCTGTCTAATTCATGTCTAATTCCAGATTAATGATGCTGACTAAGACTCTACAGTAATAGGAGACCATTGGAATAGTGTTTAACCTTGTGATTAATTGTCTTAATTAATAGTTATTTCATTTACAGTGAACACAGCTTGCAAACCTAGCTTAAATGTTATCTGCACTGCAATTGCTGCACTTATAGATAGATGCAGAGCTATAGATTCATGTCTGGAACACTGTCATGAGACTGATTATTTGTATAGGGTATTGTGCTCCTTTCTGCACTTACATGATTTTTTAGGTGCAGGTGTAGATCTGAGCAATGCCGTGTTAAACTGCAAGTGGAGGCAAATTTACACTGTGAAAGTATCATTAGAATTGAAAGGTGAAATTTCTTAGCTCAACGCTAATTTATAGATTAAACAACGTTATGCAGTATTTGAGCTCTATGTGCAAAATAAAGAATTCTAATTAATTTCATTGCAAAATTTCTTCTCTGAGCTGTACACTTGTATGTTTTGCCTTTACTCTCAAAGGACCTCAGTAAGAAAGCGTATTTACACTAGCCACTGTCGTAAATTCGCCTTTTTGTATGTACTGCGCATGCCAGATGTTACGCAACAAAAACGCTGATCTACGTACCTTCAGCGTAAATACGAACGAAGGGGCGGGTCATCCATATGACACACGCTTTGTAGGCGGAGGGAGGTATTTGAATTATACAGTATGGGCCGGGTTAGGCCGTTACGTATGACCATCCATTACGTACGACCGTACTTACGCAAGGAAAAGTTAAGGTAGGGTTTGGTACTTGTAAATCAAGTAAATTACGAACAACCGAGGGGCGTGCCCAGGGAAATGCATAGTACTTACGATCGCATAAATGTGCTACGTGATCGTACTTAAACTGAACTTACGTCTGGATCTGGCCAAAACTCTGGATCAGCCCCCTAGTGCATAGCCACGTTTAGATTACCTAGTATAAAGGGCAGTGTACATTGAAAGGCTATAAGATACCTAGGGGCTGATCCAGAGTTTGGGAGTAAGGGCAACACAGGTGCTATTGTACAGCTCGGCTTGCAATGCAAGGGGAGCTAATTCATTTTAATTGTTTTGCATGCAGGGAAAATACTTTACTTTTACACATAGAACTCAAATACTGCATAGCTTTATGTTTAATCTATAAAATTAAGTTCAACTAAAAACGTCACCTTTCAATTCTAATTCTGCTTTCACAATTTAACTTTTCCTCCCCTTGCAGCTCAACATGGTATTGCTCAGGTCTACACTTGCAACTAAAAAATGGTGTAAGTGCAACTCTGGATCAGCCCCCTAAATTCTTAAATCAAAGACGTCTGAGTTTCTTTTTCTGTGAAGGAACATGTTAAATGTTATTTATGGTTATCTTTTTTTAAAAGACCTGTTTTGCTATCGTGTGACATTGTGTCTACAGACATTCAGCTTTACAGGGGCATTGTTACTTGCTGTTCCTTTTCTGTTCCTTTTCTGTTTTTACACATTGTTTATTTGGATAAGGATAAGGCCATAGAAGGGGATACAGAAAGAGAAAATCATTGACTTTCTGTACAATTGAACTACTTGTTTTGTTAATACATATGCACACACATTTATTTTTTATTTATTTTCTTCTAATCAGGAACAATTAAATCAGTAGAATAGTAATAATAGGTTATATATTATGTAGCAAATGAATACAATGCATCTAACTTCAAATGTAAAAGCCATTTAAATGACCCCTGATGGTGTTCTGAAGACTTCAGTCACTGAGATTCCATAACTTGTCCTGACACGTTTGGACACATTTAATGGTCACTAAACCTTTAGATTGTGTAACACAGTAAATTAATGGATAAAAAACTTCAAATACACCATAAAACCTGTGACTGGCAAACACCAAAACATGAAACTCATAAAAAAATGTGTAAAAAGTCCAGATCTCCAAAACTCCCATTATTTAAAAAAAAATAAAAAAAATTGCTAAAACATTTTATTTTAATCCACACCATAAACTTTGAGGGGGGAAAATCTGAAGTCACTCTGGAAGATGTTTCATGGTAATGAAACAAATCTGCTGTTTAATTAAAACTGAAGAAAACTTCAATTAAACGCCCAGTATAAGGTCTTGTTTTATGAATAAAATAGCGAGTAATTAATTCAAAATTTTGACCAATTAGCTTGAGGATTCATTTTCAGTCATCATGATCATCATAGGAATAGAATTCACTAGAGTCCTCAGGCATCTTTGTTTCTTTCTATTATTATTATTGTTTATTTATAAGGCGCCACAAGTTGGCCGCAGCACTGTACAAATTACAGTACAAACATACAGGGCAGGAATAGATAGCGTAGTACAATATAAAATATAATTTGAATCTAAAATATAACATAAAAGTAATTAAAGTAAACACAGACAACAAGATAAAATATAAGGTAACAGGATAGTTTAGATCAGGGAGAAGGGTCTAGAGGTGCAGTGAGAAGTAGACAGGGTGAGTGAGAGGAGGCCACCAGGAGGCGAGGGGGTAAAAGGTAGCAGAGGAGGACAAGAGGGTGCAAAGGGAAGGGGGAGTGGTGGCAGTGGGGACAACACTAGGATGGAGGGCCCTAGTGAGCTAACAGACTAAGTGGGAGGGATGGACAGGCAACAATAGGATGGGGAGGAAGTGGACTGCTGGTGTAAGCACTGGACGGAGAGAAGGGGATAGAAGTAGAAGGTAGTGTGGATGTTAAGTGGAGGAGGTGTCGGCTAGCCTGAAAAGGTGTGTTTTAGTGAGAGCTTGAAGACCTGCAGAAAGGAGCAAAGCCTGAATGGAAGAGGAAGCTCATTCCAGCGCAGTGGAGATATTATGAAAGAAGTCCTGTATACATCCGTGAGATGTGGTGATCGGTTCGGAGGTCAGACAACAATGGTTAGCAGATGACAGGAAGGGGTGTGCATGGAGAAGATGAGAGAGGAGTAGTTGGGATGAGGTTTCTATGGGTCTACTATATGTGAACATAGCATTACATGATTTGCATATTGCACATTTTCAAGTAAGCATATAAATATACACCCTACACAACATAACCCCTGAAAGACAATTTCTGGAGATAACTGAACCAACATTGTAATTCCCAATGAATAATCCACTTATGGAATTATGGTAATGTATGTAGTGCTTTGTCTCCTCTCTTAGATCCCAGGCACTTATCTATTTTGCAATTAATGTCAGAACCTTGCTCTTGGTGGTGAGGGTCTGGCTCCCTGTACCCACATTTCAGGGCTATCCTTCAGAATCCACAGGAGAGAAGCTTAAAATGCATGAATACATTCCATGGACAATTGAAGCTGTTATTATTTAATTTCCAGAAGACTTCCTGTTAATAATCCTTTATATATGTGTATAAACAAATAAATAAAGTAATATCATTATTACATAAAATATAAATACTTGTCCTTTATATGTGATGTAAGAGAAAATATGTACTATAATTTTTACATGCAAAAATAAAATATTAATTCCATCAAAATTTCACATTACTTGTAAATTTCAAAAGCTTGTCAGACATTATTGTATTTATTTTGTATCAATCTTTGAAGGTGTAATCATATTGGACCATTTTCACAGATCCGTTAGTTAAAGGTACGCAATTATACGCACGTACGTTGCAAGGCAACACCCATGACCTCACACGGACGTGTTTTTCGGTCGATTACACTGCCATAGGGCACCCTTATCTCAACGTCTGCATTTACGTGTGTATAATACTTCCCAGGGGCGTCACAACTTTTTTCTTTGGGGGGGAGGGATGAGAACTTAGCCCTCCCACTGGCACTCCATCTCATCATGGTGGTGGGCCCCCCCACCCTGTTATGTATTAAGTGTATTTGTGCCTCTGCGAAGTGGCAGCATGCCGCCAAAGGGTGTGTGGCTGATCCATTGTTGGCGTGGTCAAGCCATTGGGGGTGTGGTCAACCGATCATGTCTGCAGCCACCCAGTACTTTTATCATGTCTCCAACCCCCCCAGTATTCCCCATCATGTGCCACCAGCCCCCTCCCCCAGTACTCCTTGCCTGACATGCACGTTTTATGGTCCTCTAATGTGTGAGCTGGCCTGTGTGTGGTAAAGTAAGTTGACTTCTACTCACATAGCCCCTTTCACAGACATACAGTATACATTGATGCATGCTGGAACTAAATAGTCATAATTTATTTTTATTTTTTTTACATTAATTATTTGCATTACATTTGCATTTAAGGATGTCTTAGCACATATTTTGAAGTTTTGATACAAATCTTAATATCTATAACCACTACTATTGGGACCAATATCATTTGAGTGTCAAATTCAACATTCTTTTAACCACAATAGCCTCTTAGTGTCATAAAGAGCAAAATACATATTTGTAACCACAATACAAAGGAAGCCGAGGCTTAAAGTTAACCCTTACCATGCCGCTGCCAATCAAGTCCACATGCGAGCATGTCTGCATCACAACTGTCAGTCGGAAGTCCATCATTATCAGGAAGTGATGGCCAAACGGCATCAGCAATCATGGCCACCCAAGAAAACAGCTGGTACACAAGAGCCATGTTAGTGTCCATAGAAATCATTACCCAGGTCTTTCAATACATACTCCATGTGTTGTCTCCAGGATTCTAATAACCCCCTCATGTCTCCCCAGTTTCCAATTATCCCCAC
>WWET01000583.1:491059-501114 GCA_011038615.1 Limnodynastes dumerilii
GTAACTTTGTCCGTACGGATTTCAACCATGCCCGGTGCGATTCACACGTACGTGCCTAATGGACTTCCGTGCGTAAATTCAACGTAAATAAAGTTACTACGCATGCGCAGTTAATTCGATCCTTAAAATATATGCACCGAACTTCGCACAAAAACGGATCTGTGAATACGGCCCCTTATGAGTATGATTCCGGGACTGACTTGTAGCACTTTCCCTTCCCACTCCTCTGAATTTCTTTTTGGCTTTCTTTGTTTTTTATTTGTTTGGACACTGGAATGACACTGGCTGAGTAAATGGTGTTGCTGGAGATATTTATTCTGGCCGCTATGTTTTGTTTATAGTAAATACCATAAACACAAGAGAATGCACAGCTTGCCTTGACCTGTTTTGTGCTTAATCCTTTCAATGTCTAGAAGACCTGTAGCCTGTGTGGCACATACAAATATTGGACTAGAACTAGCGAATCTATCTAGATCTTTTGCTCTGGCACATGAAAAATGGAAGTCTGGTATAAGGACCGGGGGGTGGTAGATCCAGACCTAAGTGCATTTCATCGTGTAGTGTATTTACACTACCATATTGTCTATGCACTCCCCTAGTTCGTATGTACTTTGGCCGTTTTACGCTTGCCAAACCCTACCTTAACTTTTCAATGCATAACTACTGATGTACATAAAGGCTACATGTATATATGCGCCTAAGCACGCCCATACTGTATGATTTATATGCCTCACCCCGCCTCCGATGCGTAATTACGGGTGTCGTATGGATGTCACACCCCTTTGTTCGTTGTTACACTGTTGATATGCTGCTGGTACATACATTCAGAGTTACGTGGTGTAATATCTGCCATGCGCATATGCAGTAAATACTAATGGCCGATTTTACGTCAGCAGCTAGTGTAAAATCGCTCGCGTATGTAGTTTAGGATCTGGCCCCTGATCCATAGTTACTAGCAACAGCTGAATTCCACATGCAAGATATGTAATTCGGCTCTCAGACTGGCTATACGCAAGTTCCATATGGAGATCTGCCTGACAGGGCAGTGCATCCCTTCCATCCACTGCCTAAACTCCATAAGGTGGTGGGGAGCATTTTACAGTAGGAGTTGGAATAAAGACTTCCACGCGGATCAGTGGTCATCCGCACATGTGACTTAAGGCTGCCCTATGGCAGCATAAGTCACTAACACTTAACACGAGAGAAGGGAGTGACAGGGGAGTTCACTTTCCCCCTTCCGTGCAGATTGCCTGACCTCCGTGTGTGTGTATAATGCAGTTAGTATCTGGTCCTAAGTGATAATCTGGACAAAAAGTAAATGGATATTTTGCATTTCTCAATGTTGTTACGTTTGCCCATAGGAAAACTGTTAGGGCCTAACATTCTTTATTATAACTATCACATTTACTAGGACATTTATTATTTATGAAGTACATAGGTACACCTAGTACATTTATTCACCCTTGCTACAACACCTGTGTCTTAACAAAACAAAAGCAGGTCGTCATAGTTACATACAGAGGTGGAATTTTCCCTGTATGTCAGTGGCTTTTTTAGGTTACCCAGCATCCCCTCTTTTCTTTCAAGAGAACTATGATGTCATCAAGCCCCGTCCATCCCAAGTAACACTAGAGATTTCATGAATGATTGATTGGCAGAGGCGGGGCTTAATGACGCGATTTGCATAAATCACATCATTAAGCCCTGCCTCCTTGCAGCAAGCTATGGCTTCCCTCTGGGTTCTCCCGGAGGGAAGTTTTACATAGTCGGCAACTCTGCTATAGTTAGGTGCTGATATATAAATAAAAGCATTAGTAGTCTCGTATTTGGTGGGTAAGTTTGTTGGTGCTAGGCAATCTGGCACTCAGTTCAAAGATGTTTGTACTTGGTGGTGGAGTGCCACGGGCCTGCATTAACAGCGTGCTTATGTCCCTGCGTATTGTGCAGCACTCAGCAGTAAGTATTGGTAGAAGCATACTATCAATGCCTGCTGCTGCAGTGCTAAGGGAAGTATTGGCGGGCCCCATCTGTCATAGTCCTGGCTGCCCCTGATGGCGCCCCTGTTCTGCATGCACACATATTTTTATATAGTTTTGGAGACTCGTATAATAATGGTAGTGGGGGAGACATGGATTAGCCCTGGCTCCATCAACTCTATTTACACCACTGATAAAACTGTCACAAAACAAAATACATTGACTATCTTTTCTTACGATGCTCTTTCTTCTCTAGATTTAGTTCTTGAAGTTTTGGCTTTACACTTGTTTTTGTATTTTCTTTGGCATCTTCCTTCTTCTTTCTTGTTATCCACTGTTTCTTGTACTTTCACAGGAAGGTCACATATGTTGTTAGTTTGCAATGTCTGTGACTTTTCCTCTAAGACTCTATGATCTACAATGTCCTCAGCATATGATCCAACATTGGCAGTAGGGGACAGGTTTGGTTTCCACTCCACCTCTTCCCGTTTTCTCGAAATTCCTACCTGAAATTGTTCACAATTGTATTTTATTTGCTTATGATTTTATTGTAAAAAGACAGCAGGTTCTTTGGGTTTAATTTGTTATTCTACTTTAAATTTTTCTTTTCAATATTTTTTGGCACTGTGTTCAACATACTTTACATACTTTTCAGAAAATTGCTTCAGAAAATGGTTTGTATTATAAATAGCATTGTTGCGGTTTTTCCCCTTTTTCTATTTGGCCAAAATAGGTTATAATTAACAGATAAATACCCTAAAATGGGATTCAAAATAAACACTATCCATTTTCTTTATTTTATTTCCATAAAAATGCTTGTTTTCATTACATGTATTAGGTCTTTGTTTATTTTATAAGATTAAGCATGTCAAATGTAACAAATTTTTTCTGTCTTTTCCCCTGATAAATGAAATCTAGTGAAAAGCAAATAAAAATAAATATGCAATTTGTAGAGGGCGATTTTAACTCAGTAGATGATCCTTGTGTTGACAAATGCCTGACCCCTGAAAGACCACAAAAAACAGATACGTCCCCCTTCTTTGACCTTAAGGCAGTCTTCAGCATGGTGGACCAATGGCAACTTTAAGGATTTGGTAACTGGCTTCAGGCTTCTCCCAGCCATGACGTATCATAATATGGCAATAAATATCACCCACATAGCATATATCTCCCCATCCTGAGGCTTTCTATGGGCATCTTAGATAATAATTCTTGTCCGAAGTGTCATTTTCTATCGGCCAACCTATCCCATTGTCTGTGGGACTGTCCAGCTATAAAACAATTTTGGGTTCGGGTGGTCAGGTTTATTAATATTAACCTAGTAAGTGGAGTGGGGTGATTTCGGTCATTTTCCAGCAAAACAAACAAATCTCTGTGACCTGCAAAAAATTGCTATTTTTGGTTTCAGCTGCTGCGCGCAAATCTATACACCAGATTTGGGCGCAACTCTCACCGACTCCTATGGCCTTGTTCTGAGAAGAGCTTTTACATATATTCAAGATGGACTGGGTGGAGGCCTTTTTGCAAAAATAATAGAGACAAGCCAAGTTTTTCGACACATGGGAGATTTTTATCGGACAAGATCAAATCACAACTTTTGTATAGTTTTGAGCTTTTCTCAAATACGGTTCTCTGAATACGGTCCTATGTCCACAATTCCCCAATTGTTATTGGGGAATTGTGGACATAAAGCTTAAGCTTAAAACTATACAAAGTTGTGATTTTGAGGAGCAGTCCCTTATTATTCTATAGATTCCTAGGCCTCCTATGGAAATAGTCTAGCTGATTATTTACCCTTTTTACCAAACCCCTCAGATGTCAGGTGTGGACATTCTTTTGGAACTGGTGACATTCTTGTGGAGTTATCACTATTGTTTTAAATGTCTATTTTAAGTATTCAGATATACAGATGACATGTCAGCCTTTATTGCTTTTATACCTTAACACTCAAACTATGTTTATGTCCTGCTTTGCACTTTTATGGATTAATGTAAATGAAGTTTATACTTGGATATTTTGTATATGTTTTACTGTACTTCTTAATGTGCTTCAATAAAAATGTTATAAAAACAATTAAATGTGCATTTATATAAGATGAATTTGTATTTTCTAAAACTAAAATAAGGTTGTGATGAAACATAAAACAGTATTTTTTCTGTTCTTGAACAAAACGTGTACAATCATATGGGCAACCCTGGCCTGATCTGCCTTTAGTACTATTAGTACCTAAAAAGTAAAATCTGCGCATGTGCGTGCCAGTTGCTATGCTATGGATCTCAGTTCCGTATCATAGGCGATCCATACGGGGGGGGGGGTTGGCCCTTGTTTTTCACAAGCCTAATCCCCGCCAGACAGGTGGTCGTAGGCGTGTTAATAAAGTGCCAGGGGCAGCGATCAGCAGTTTCAAACAGATCCTTGCGGAGAGGTCAGGGTAGGGTTCTGGACACACTACACACGAGAGACTTGACCCTACCCTACAACTGTGCAAGTATGAGCGCAAACCTTATACAGTCTGGATAGTCTTCATGTTACTTTATTTCTTTATTTACAGGTTTCTAGTGCCATCATATTACGTAGGTGTTACAATTTTAAAACAATCATTATGAAACAAGACTGGGTAGTAACAAACAGACATTTTGAATAACAAATGCTTTAATTGGGTGTTGAGTGTGATCCGAATTAAGGTTCAAGTGTCTGAACCGATCTTAATTCTGCTTAAAAGAGCCTGGGCCATGGTTAAATAAAAATAACTTCACAAAACAAAAGTCATTTTATGAAATTATGAAAGACAATAAATGAATAGTGACAATAAATAAGATATATTTTCAAGAATATAAAAACTTAAAAAAATGCAACTGCAGCTGGTGACACACCCTAAATATTCAATGATTTGGCACAGAAGTAAAATACAGCACATATATTCAGATACTTTCTGAATGTGTTAGAGGTTGCATATTTTACAATTAAAGTCAGCTTCCTAAGTCACTTAAATATATTTGCAACTTAAAAGTTGCCTCCAGCTGTGGAGGGTAACACAGATTTGTTATCCTACTGTATATTCTGTACGTGCAAGAGGAGTGCACACCCCCTGCACTCCCCTTGTACTTACTGGCCTTCCGTACCGCATCTCTGTGTTCTTTTGCACTTGACATACACAGACAAATGTTCACATAATGGATCCAAAGTTCTGGGCATGTTGTGGTACGGAAAGCTGGAGAAATGTAGTCATTGTACAGTAAGGGTGTGTCCAGCTCAGACCCAAATGCAGATGTATGCAAAGTTTACAGCAAACCATTTGCACCCGACACAGACCCAGAAGTCCAGGAAGCTGCTGACGGTTGACACACCTCAACCTTTATTGGACAGTTGCATTAACGCGTAACTGGTCAAACACAATGCTATGTATGTAAATACTGCTTATGCATTGCAGAACGTTTCTTTAAAAACACGAAACTAATTTTATTTCATTTACTTGAAAGCCAATTTAATTCATGACTATATTTCATTTTTACACCATTCACATTGTCAATGAAGCACAGGAGGTGTGGCTGCTACAGTGCCTGAAGGAGAGGGGAACACACCAAGCAAAAGAGACAGCACTAAGCTGTGAGCAGCTGGCAGGCTCTTTATAGACAGTTTAGCCGGCAGAAGGTGTGCTTATGGGGAAGTGCTGGCCGGCAGAAGGCTAGTTCCACCAGAACTGTGTCTATCTGAAATCAGATCCATTGTATATTACAACATTCTATATATCCCAGCTACTGTAAGGACATATGTTTTGTGGTCCAAGTTATTTTATAAACAAGCATTTGGGCATGTTTACAAATAAAGCTAAGGTAAGAAGAATAGGAAACTACATTTATACTGTTTAGTAAGTTTGCTCAAAAATAGGTGTGTACCATAAAACACACTTTTAATCTTATTTTCCTTCACCAACCAGTGCAAAGCACAAAAGTGTTAGATTCTATAGTTATACTCTACACATTCTTACCCAATTATTAGGGCTTTTAAAATTCCTCAGCCATCACTCACTTTGTCAGATCAGTCCTTACTCCACCCGTATTGTCACATTCCAATTTTGTCAGACTCAAGAACTTCCATCTCAACAATTAAATGCAAGATTTATTGAAATGAACTGTAGAATTCGGTGTGTAGTCATTAGGAGATCTGTTATTTCTATTGGCTAATTACAACCTACAATAGAATGTTACATTTAATTTGTGCATAACCTCCACACAAAAGACATTTTAAACTGTATTGAAACATGTCAAATTTGCCAGACCATTAAGCATTTGGCAGCTAAGCATTAGTAAGGACATGCTATTCTTAACAGATTGTTCACTCGGAATTTATTGATCTAAAAATAGACTAAATTTAGTGTACAATTAAACTAAAAATAAAAAGATCAAAGGGGCAAAGTCTACAGATCATAAAGGGCCGGATCCACACTTGCGTACGCCAGGCCACTAACGCACAAAAAGTGCGTAAGTGGCCTGATTTGACTGGATGCACCCTCCAGATGTTATGCTAATGTTACAATAGTAAGACTAGCAAAGCAAGTATCGTACAGATCTTTGTTCCATACTGGCCCATTTCCTAGGCATTTCCTGCCATAAAGCCTGCATGAGAGAAGGGAGTGACAGGGGGCGTTCACTCCCTTCTCTTTGTCGGACAGACAAACTCCCGCATATACAGAAAGCATGCGGAAGTCTGGATCCGACCCAAAGTGTTTATTTTGTGGATTTTGTGTACTATAATGTTAGAAACTTAATACAAAAAAAAATAATTAAAACGTTGGACACTTAGAGGGTGAATGCAGATTGGCGCGCGTCTAGCGTGCTGTACGTCACAATGCAAATCAAGGGTGGTCTGCGTGCAATCTTAATGTACACACAACAGCAACTCAGGGGGCCGTATTCAGAGATCCGTTTCTAACAAAAGTACTGTGCGTATTTCTGGGATCGGATCGATTTTGCAGCAACTGCGCATGCGTAGTAATAATGATACACCATCTACGTTGAAGTTAAGAAATGCCTAAGGGACGGACTTGTGAATCGGGCGGAGACTAATGCGACCCTAAGTGCGGCGGAAATATACGGACCTAAGGATTTGCATAGAAATGGGCGGGGGAGGCATTGAGATGAGGGAAAGTGGGCGCGCTTACAGAGTTAGGGCCAGTAATATACGCAACTAATACACATAAGGCCGGAAGTGAGTGCGGCCAGATAGGGCAAGTCAATGCAGGCGGAAGTTTAGGTCCGGCCGGAGGTTGCGAAGGGAATGACTGTTTTTTCTGGTGGGTGTAACCTGTTCCGACCTGCCACTTGCGGCCCGATCGTCGACGGAAGTCTGAATACGGCCCTGGATGTCTATAGGTAGCAAACAAAGCACCCAAGCTTAAGTACTGCTTCTTGACCATATACGTTGATTATCAAGTGATACAGGGTACTTCACTGTAATCTATATACACAAAATAGTAGTTTTGAAATATGCGAATCAGTCACAATGCAAATGCAATGAAATTTGAGCAGAGAATGAATTTTGCCACTTTTTTTATTATTATTTTTAAATGAATAATTATATATATTTTTTACAAGCTATACAATAAACAAGCAGCATTTCCCTACCTTTTGTATTACAGATAGAGCATACAATGTTAACCCAATGGAACAAAATACGTTGTGGAGTGTCAGCCCCCTGAATTTAGACATGACCTGCGACTGGTGCAACTGTTTTGCCATATACTGTGTGTATTGACATCTGTGTTCAGGTCTGGATCTCATGCAATTGCATGCGCATGCACTTACTATACATTAACTACTCCATAGAATAAAGTAAGATAAGACCATTAAAAAGCACTTTCATCTGCTGCCAAAACACACATTAGAGAGTTTCCCCAACTCTATAAAATTACAGCATATAAATAAATAAATGTGAACACTGGCGCTGATGGCAAGGATCTCCAAAATAGGGAAATGGTAAAATAAATTGCCAGAAATAAATCTTAACACCAAGAGTTCATAAATATAAAGTTGTAAGATATAACAGCAGCATAGGATCGTGAAAGATATCAGAAAATCAATTATAGAGGAGGAGGGTCAAGCGCTGGGAATCCCAGCTGCTATTCCACCACACCAAGGATCTGCCAATCCCCTTAAAAATAGATCAATAAACAATATATATGGTGTGTGGAAAAAGCGCTAGGGTACTCTTGGGGTGATGGTGGAGGGATAAACCAATATAAACTATCTACTCCAAAAGTCCAAAAATGACAGACACGGAATATCGCCGCCAGCTGCCATTGTTTTCGTGGTTGCATCTCCCGGCTGGGGATAGTGCCGTGTACTGCTGCTGTAACAACGCGTTTTGCTGCTTCAATTAAAAAGTCCATGCGAGGGTCCGGAGGTGCAGGAAGCAGAGTGACGACAGACCTGGGATACCGCCGCCAGCTGCCGTTGTCCTCGTGGTTGGATCTCCTGTCTGGGGATAGTGCCGTGTATCGCTGCTGAAGCGGCAAAACGCGTCGTTTCAGCAGCAGTACACGGCACTATCCCCAGCCAGGAGATGCAACCACGAGGACAATGGCAGCTGGTGGCGGTATTCCGGGGCTGTCATTTTTGGACTTTTGGAGTAGATCGTTTATATTGGTTTATCCCTCTACCATCACCCCAAGAGTACCCTAGCTCTTTTTCCACACACCATATATATTGTTTAGGATGGTGAAAGAGCCTGGTGAAAAAGGAACTAGATCAGTTACAGCCAACTTATCCCAATATGTTGACATCCACCTACAGCCCTTAATGAAATATGTCCCCTCATAGGTTAAAAATACCACAGACATTCTGACTAAACTAGAAACAGTAGAATGAAAGAAAAACTACCTGTTATTTAGAGCTGATATATCATCATTATATACAATTATCGATCATCAGAATGGAATAGAGACAATTATATATTTTTTGGAATTTACGGATTTTAATCAACGGCCTAAAGATTTTTAGCAGAGGGTATTTTATTTATTCTTACCAAAAACTATTTTTGTTTTAAAGGAGACTTTTATGGGGACCAGGTTTGCCCCATGCTATTTCAGCTTTATGGCTCTCTGGGAGATGATGACAATCCCCGTGTAGGACCAAACCTGATCTCATGGTACCGTTACGTTAATGATATTTTATTTGAGGGAGCAACAAGAAAACACAGGTCGCGCTTCTAATCAAATATATGAAATGTGTGCAAGTATATATATAAATGGAGAGGTGCAGCCAAACCTCCTTTTTATGCATGTACTGACACATAGGCCCCGATCCAGACCCCTGCACGCGATACATGCATGCTGTGGTCCATACGTACGCACATGTAGCGGGGAGTGCACGCCCCCCCCGTACGGCCGCAAACCTAGTCGTAACGGGGCTTCCCTGCCCCGAGCCATCATTTACATGGATATCCCTGCCTATCTGTCTGGGTAGTTAGGTTTCAGGCTATACCTGCGCTGCCTCGTATATGATGCTTATGTACGTGTGGTGCTGCTTATACTGCTGGTAAGTGCAGTATTTTTGGGAGTGCCGCTTAGAGGTTGCCTCTAGACCTCTGTGGTAATAAGATTCAGAAGAAGGGGGTTTTGGCTACCCGCGCTCCACAATAAGCATAAAAACTCAAACAAATAGTGTCTAATTAATAAATATTTTATTCAAAAATAGTTGTAGTAAAAACTTCGTAGTCATGAATAGTAAAGAGAAAGGTGGCGGTAAAGTTCAGTAATTAAAGTGCAATGAGGGAAGAGATGGTACTCCAGCACTAAATAATGTTCAATTGTATGATGCAGTGTTAATGGGCCTGATCCAGAGCTACGAAATTGCTGTCCGACGGGCGAGCGTACGCCCGTTTTTTGCGTATTTTCGTACGAAAATTCGCACTGCGCATGCCCAGTATGACAGCTTCCTGTCGGCTGGACGACATGAGCGTATAGCGTTCGTATGGTGTGCGAATTTTTCGCTCGAGGGGCGTGCGTTCAGTACGACGGTCGGCTGGGCGCTCGTTTTACAACAGGGAGGCGGGGATAGCCATTTAAATTGTACAGTATGG
>WWET01000583.1:505071-517547 GCA_011038615.1 Limnodynastes dumerilii
TATATAATTTACAATTATTTATAGTTTATTTAGGCTGTAGAAGGCATTACATTTTCAGCAGCACCAATAGAAATAACTCATGCTGATTTTATTTTCTATTTTGTTTTCCAGTACATACCTATTCATAAAATCTTCTTTGTCAACAGAAACTCTGACAGGGATAAAATAAACGATCAGTGACAGATGAAATGGAACAGTGCCCCTAGTGGAGGATCTATCAAGGATAATTGTACAGTAAGCTGATTTCTTATACAAAATGTAATATTACAGGTACATATTCTTGTAGAGAACAGCATTAATAGCATATTCTTTCTATTTAATTCTGCTGTCTTCAGACTGGTCCACTCTGTGCCTTGGTACTGCATACCCTGCAACTCTACTATGCCACTACCTAGACCAAAGAAGTCTATAAAATACAGTATAATTTTTTGTAAATAACACAGTAGCATTAGCTATGGATTCGTAAGTTAGATATGTAATATATGATTGTAAGAACTTACAATTTCTCCTTTTTTTATTTGGTTCCAAATATATTTCTGTTTCAATGTCAGGTCAGATATTTAGGGAGTATATATGAAATACCACATGCTGGGTGAGGTAACTTGCCTGTCAGACTTCTTTCCCTTACATTTCCTCTTGTGATATTACAAATGCTAGTATGGACATGAGCACCAGTGCATACTTATGCCCCTTTAGTAGTTTGTATATTAAATATTAGGCTCTCACGTACCCATCCACATTTCTGCAATTCACTTGCATTAATCCTATGGGCTCTATTTACTTTCCTTTTTTAATGAATGAAGCTGTTCCAGGCTCGCTTCGGCTCGCAGTGAGCCTGGCAGCTTCGTTCATTAAATTTACTAAGTCTTACCTGCCCTGCGAGGTCCTGCGATGATTCATGTGTATGATTGAAGTCCTGCGCATGCGTAGAGAATCCATTGCGGGATTTAGAAAATTTCAAGTCCCGGTATGAAAAACACTGCGCATGCGCCCTGTCTTCATATTAGGACTCTGAAATCTTCAGAGTCGGATGCGTATCCCAGAGAGGTTAGTTTTGCTTTTTCTTTATTTTTTTAAACAATTATTAATATTTTAAAGGTTTTTTTTTATTTTTTAGGTTTAAATGTAAGTGAAAAAAAACACATTTTTTTATTTTTTAACATTGGCACACACTGGTTTATCCCAGCAGCCTCCCCATACATGCCCCCCTTTTCCTCCCCCTAATAACAACTATTAGGGGAAGGAAAAGGGGAATATGGGGAGATCGCTGGGATAACTGCACTAACGCCATCCTGAGCCTGTTGTTTTCCGGGGGCAGAGTGTATAACTCCGCTCCAGCATTTAATAAATATTACGAACTGCCGGTCCGCTCTGAAAAGAACAGACCGGCAGAGACCCCCGATAGTTACATGGACCGCCATGGACACTACTATTTTCCATGGCGTTCCATTGTCTGTAAATATGAAAAACTTCATTTTCATACGATAATGTCCATTTTCACATGAAAATGGCCATAATCGCATGAAAATAAAGTTTAGAACTAGACCCCTATGTCTTTTATATGCTAACTGACTGATTGTTTACATTAGCTGTTCAATATTTAGCAATTCACTGCTGACTTATATATGTAGCATATGTAAGTCAGCTGAATTTCTCCATTCTGTATCTGGTGCAATGACTGTGAGTTACACAGACCTAGGGCCAGATTTACTAAGCTGTGGGTTTGGAAAAGGGGAGATGTTGCCTATAGCAACCAGATAGATTCTAGCTCTCACTTTCCTATTACATACTAGAGAATTTCAGCTAGAATCTGATTGGTTGCTATAGGCAACATCTCCACTTTTCCAAACCTGCAGCTTAGTAAATCTGGTCCTTGGATTTCTACATGGGTGTGATAAGAGACGGCAATGATTGGAAAGTTGCAAGTTACCCTGCTGGCACGAAATCGCCGGCTGGATTTCCTCCATCTTTTAGGGTCATTAAGTTACTGTGTTTAGCACTACAATAAGGCTAAGCCTAATCTGAACCCTAAACCCAACTCTTAATACTAAATAACACACTAATTTTACTTTTTACCTCCAAATAATGCAAATTCAGCTGTGGTTGGCAAGAAAGAGGCTACCAGCTTCACCAGCGCTCATGGGAGAGGAAGAAAGAAAAGTAGAGAAGAAAGACTGGACAGAGGGACAGGACATGAGAGAAGAAAAGAAGACAAGACAAGACAGAGCAGAAGAAGAGCAGTCAGAGGGACAGGAGAAGAAGACAGACAGATGGACAGGACAGAGTATAAGGACAGATAGAGGAGAGCAATGGATAGAGACACGCAACGTAAGGAATTTTTTTGTGTCACCTATATTATGATCAATGTTGTCATTGTCGCTGTTGTATCCATCAACAGTTTACTCATTGTGATTATTCAGGACAAAAAAATGTCTACATTTCAAAAAATGAATAACAGAGGCCCGTATTCAGAGTACCGGACGCATAACATATAGTCCAGTGTTGAGCGATTTTCACTACTGCGCATGCGTAGTCATTTTTTAACGTGATCTATGTATCTTTTTCTTACGTAGATTGCGTAAATGAGATCTGAAAGACTGCATTTACGCAATCTACATAAGAAAAAGATACATAGATTACGTAAAAAACTTACTACGCATGCGCAGTAGTAAAAATTGCTCATCACCGGACTATATGTTATATGTCCGCTACTCTGAACACGGGCCTGAATGAATAAACAAAAAACCCATGGCATATTGGTCATTCTTCTTGAAAACTGCTACAGTTTATTATACTTGAAAGGTTTCTGAGCTTAGTAACATTCATAAATTAACTAAATGTGTCTTTAGAGCACATTGTTATGTAATGAGGGAAAAGCCTCTCTAATTGAGCAGACAGGCAGTATGTGACATTATTGAAGACCTAAGGGTAGATTACCTAATGCTTCTAAAAACAGAAAAGTGGATATGTTACCCATAGCAACCAATCCCATGCCAGCAATGACTTATTGAGTACTTTCCTGAATATTATAGCAAGAATCTGCTTGGTTGCTGTGTCTAACATGTTGACATTTCTGTATCAGAAATTTTAGTATGGGTAATGCCCCATATTCACTGTCCAATAAATTATAAAAAAAATACCCAATGCTACCACATATTACATGCAATATGGTATCTTACTGTATATCATGTCCTATATATTGGTATGATATTGTATTCAAGTTTTCTTTCTTCTTTTCTTCTCTTTGTATTATATGTGATAAATCCTATGTAAGTACGTTGGTCACTTGCATGCTCTCCATTGTATCCTTATCACACGAGTGTGGTGCCCCTGGGGGTTATCGAGGGAAAAGTTGCACGGGAGCTGTTGCCGGGCAACGATCAGTTGGTAGGAGAGCGCGCTATACAGTCCTTCTGTTAAAAGCCCATTGGGTATAAAAGGAAATGAGAGGTGCGTAGGAGGTGCAATGTCGGCGGTTGAGCAAAGCAGAGAGAGAGAGAGGAAGAGCAGCATGTGACGGACATCGGAGGACAGTCTGAGGTGGCGCAGCTGAGGATCATGAGTAGAGCTGAGGGGAAAGTGATAGATGCTGAGACGCAGATTCCGGTCTGATTAAGTAAAACTTCACATTACTTTTCATAAGAAGCGATTACAAAGTTGGAATAGTGAAGCTGGGTTGAGAGTTGGAGAGTGTATTGAGCTGCTTAGACTTTACCAGAAAGCATAGTGAGACATAGATTATTATATTTGTCGTCAGAAGAGTAACAAATTACTGAGAGGAAGTTGATGATTTTACCTCAGAATACTGTTACATCGTCTGTTCAACTTCAACTGTTCAACAGTTTGGATACAAACTACCATAAATGAGATTGATGAAGAAAGATGTGTAATTTATCTCAGAAAATTAACTCATTACAGTTTAACTATCTTTGCACTTGACACAAGTCATTCTATACAAGTTTGCTAAAGAAAAGGTGACATTTTTCTCAGTTTGATGAATAACTGCAGCTACAAGGACTGCTAATTGGATACAAGATCTAATGTACAACATACAGTCATTGTAGGATTTACTTTACATATCTTTGTCAGTTCTATTCATGGACTATGCATGCAATGCTGTATTGTTATGTCATTTTATTTATAGTGACCGTGTGAAAATTATAATTGCAACATTGTAGACAAGCAGAGTGAATAACAATTGTAGGCTTCCATTCATTGTTGCTTCTGAAAAAGAGAAAAATAATTTGTTACAACAAACAATTGTAATCTTGTATATAATAAAGCTGGCCACACACTTGAGCGATTATCGGCCCAAACGCACGATTATCGTGGATTGGGCCAAATATCGCTCTAGTGTATGGTTCAGATTTTTTTTTCAAATGGCTTTAAAACCATCCAAAAACGCTAGGGCCCGATTATCGCATCTTTAGGAATTCCTAAATGATACTCGGACCATAGCTGCGATTTTTGGAGGTACCTAGTGCTCTGCCCTCTCTCCCTCTATGTAAAATGACTGCTGGATAGACATTTAACACAGAAGGAGAGAGGGCAGAGCGTTGCAGAGCCAGGCTGCAGCGCTGTGTCTTCTCTCCCTCTGTCTGGCTATACAGCTCTGTATACCAAGACAGAGGGAGAGAGGACACTGTGCAGCAGCCTGTGTGATTTTTCTTTTCTTTTTTGCAGCCAACTAATAAGCTGGCTGCATGGGTCTCCTATCAAGATTGACAGGAGACCCAGCCAATCGGAGAGAGTCTGCAGCCAGCCAATAGTCTCTCCAGCAGAGATTATCGCCCCCAGTCTCTGCTGTGTATGGTGCCGATATCAGGACTTTTCCCCAGGGGAAAATCGTCCCGTTTATCGGCAGCCACATGCTGGGAGCGATAATCGCTCTAGTGTGTGGCCAGCTTAATTCTGAAGATTGCTGTATTCATTTTTCAACTTACGTTCTTTGATTGTGTAAAGAAAAATATAGTTTTAAAAGTACTATTTCACTTTGTTGACCAAAATAAATTTTCTGCCAATCTAAAACAAACAGAAAAGAAAATATTAATTAAAACAAATTTATTTCACTTGACTTAGTGTAAAGTTACTTGGAGTATTCTTCCATTGACTCACCTCTCTGCAAATAAGAAGAAAGAAGTAGTGTTCAGGTAATTCAATTCTGCATCTTTGATAAAGGCGGGTGTCACAAGAGCAACACAGGTGAGTATGCAGCACACAAGCAAAGTATGTTGCTTCTCTGCTTTTTTGCTAAGAGAAAGTGTAGTAACTGTTCTTGAGGAGGGGGTGAGAGGCAGAGTTGCTCTGGTCAGCTGGCTTAGGATACCTTGAAAGCTCGGAAATACGTACCTCTGGAGTGGCTAACTGGAGGTGTCTGAAACACACTCACCGAGTAGCATAGTAAAACACTTTTATATTCACTATTTGTAGCCCCCCACGGTTTTTAATAACTTGCATCCCTTGCTCTGGCCTTTCGGTTTTGTGGGAGAATTTTGGTTCCTCTACCCGGCTGTACCCACTCTATTTTTTTTTTCTCCCTGTGCATCACTTTAATTTCTGGGTCACTTTTTCACTCGGATTGATGGGCTCTAAATCCCTGAGGGTTCCTCCCCCCCCACCCATTGCTGCTTCTCCAGTTGTGGGAGAGCACAGTTGTCATGCCCTGGGTGACACTTCTTGTGATCCCAGGAACAAGTTGAGGGTTCCCCTAGCTTCAGTGAAGGGGATCTACCAACCTTGTTTACCCCAGTGGTCTTTGATGGCTGCGGGGTGTAGGGTATAGTAGGACCTCCTCTCCTTTTGGAGAGGGCTTTTGTCCAATCCTTGTGCCCTTTTTGTGTTTTGCATTAGTTTGCACTTAACGTTTTAGCACAGAACACGGAAAAACTGTTCCACTGTTCTGGATCCCTAACCTTTCACCTGATGGATTTACTAAGCTACTGGTTCAGAAAAGTGGAGATGTTGCCTATAGCAACCAATCAGATCCTAGCTCTCACTTTAATTTGACATACTAGAGAATGTCAGCTAAAATCTGATTGGTTGCTATGGGTAATATGCCCACTTTTCCAAACTCGCAGTTTAGTAAATCTGGCTCTTGGACTGTTCCAATTCTCAGGTTCCAGGAGTTTTTGCAGAATGGCAGACATATGTGCAGTCCTATTAAATAAATAGGGGTCACATGATGCACATCTCCATTTAAAATCTGCTCCTTTAAATCTATATATCTTAACCAGGTATATGACTAAGACAGCTGTAGGTGTCCCAGGAAAGGTTCTTCCTAATGATGTAATGATAGAGCAATGCAAAAATACGAGACAAGCTACACATAGTATGTAGACGGTATTGTTAGATAGTTTTATGTTATTGCTAGTATATGCCTGGTTGCATATGGTTTGGTTTGATTAATCTGACTGCAGTGTGTGTTTATTGTAAATTGTTGTTGGAGGATGGTGAGACTTGTTGGTAAGGCAGAAATGCTCTGGAATGTGAGACAATTAAAGTTCAGCTCACACTAGTAAAACTGATATGACATCAAAGAGCAAGGAAATTCCTCGCTGAAAAGCACCAAATATTAACCTGTTCACTCTTTTTTATTGCTTTCAGGGGAGAAAATATACTTTTATTGGTTCTTAATTTTGTAATGAACCCATGAACATAATTTCCAAAGGTGAAATAACATATACATATAAACCACAGGATTGCCTCTTCTCCTTGTATATCCTGGAGATTCCAGGAATTCAGGCAGTTCTCCTGGAAGAGCAGGCAAATCTTCTGCAAGACCCACCCTCCCTGCTTCTCCTTACAGCAGTCCCCAGAGGGAAGAAATAAAAAGTCAGTAACCCTGATATACCATAATCACAGTCAGTCCCCATACTGAGCAATAACAGCATTTGTATAGTGGGGTTGGGGGAGACGGGGGCATGATGACGTCATTAACAAAACTCTTGTCGGGTTCCTTTGTTATTGCAGGAGGTTGTTGCCTTGGTCTACCAGAAGTCTGCAAGAACATACTTTAGAAGTGTAATATATACCAGGGTTGCCAACTCTCCCGGAATATCCGGGAGACTCCCGAAATTTGAGCAGTTCTCCTGGTATCCCGGAAGAGCCATCAAATCTCTCGCAAGTCCTGGCCCCTTGTCAATCTCTGTTGTAATCCATAGCGTTACTAGGGACAACGTCAAGGCCCGCCCACAACCTGGAACACTAGGGATTAGAGTAGTGATTGACAGGAGGCATGGCTTAACAATTCAATTTGCATAAATTACATCAATAAGCCCCACTCCCATATCATGATCTATTTAATTCCTCTGAGATCTCCTGAAGGGAAGAAATAGATCTCGATATGGGGTGGGGCTTATTGGGGTAATTTATACAAATTGTGCTATTAAGCCACGCTTCCTGTCAATCACTACTCTAATCCCTAGTGTTCCAAGTGGTGGGCGGGGCTTGAGAAAGAAATAAAAAGAAGGTAACCCTAATATACATGAGCAAAGGTATTGTAATACAGGTATCAGGTTATCAGGAAGGTTCCATCATGCTCTGCCAGCTATCTGCTTTGCTGATATTGTTGGAGCATTCTGAGCTTTGTAGTATTACAACACATTACGTTTCATAGTTTGACCAGACCTGCACTATATCATTGTGTTAAAATGGGTGATGTAAGTCTATCTGCTTCATTGACCTTTGCTTCTCTTAACACATGCATTGTTATGTCATGTTTGTTATTGGGAGTTTCTGGATTAGCATCACCAGGGCACTAGTGAACCCCATACTTGTAGACTCTGTACCAAAAGAAATCTGATCTTGCAAATTAAGCATTGGCAGTAGAGATGGGTTAAATGCCAGGTATACACCTTAATAAATCTAGTCTACCAAAAGTATCCCACATACTTACCATTATCTTGTGTCATCTGTCTCTTTCCTGCACTTATGTCCCATTTATGATCAAACCAAACATTAAATAAGGTACATGGTTAATTCTTAAAGAAAAACTGCTGCAAACTTGTACATCAAGATATATTATTAGGGCTATTAAAATATTAACATTGCTAATTACCTTTTTGTAAGGGAAAAATGTGTACTATATACTATGGTCCAGATCCAGAATGAATAACGGGAGGGTACTTCTGCACGGTGAATGCGTAAGTACCCTGCTCATTAAGAGTGCACATTTGCACAGGCTGATTTCCGCATCAGCACATAGAAGCCATTTTCTGACGTGAAACAGCCTAACATGGCAGACGTGACTGACTGCAAGCTTACATGTTGTGCGCATGGTGTATATGGAAACCGTTGCTAATCGTACAATAAGGGATTGGGTAAGCTGGAAGTTATAACTCTATATTTGTAGACCTGGATCAGTGGTGATATTTTTACTTGTGCATTTGCTTTTGAAGTCCTTATAATTCCTTTCTGATTCCACAAATGGGTAGCATTTTACTTTGGCTTGGTCTTATCAACTACTCTGATATTTTTTAAAGGACTCATTTTACTGTTTGTCTGTTGTGAAGTGCATTTCTTGGTACACTCCAGGTATAGTAATACATGTGTAACATATGTAACACATGCCATCCAAACATCCACTGACTCTTATCATCAGTTTCTGCTAGAAATGAGACAAAATTAAACAGTGCTCTAGAAGAATTGAAAAATGTAATCTCACAGAAGAAGAGGTTGTAAAGTGGTATGAGACGGACTTAGCTGTAATGTTTACACTTTATTCTTGTCTAGCGTGGCCCTTCAGATTTTTACACTAGACAACTATAGGGTAATTCTGATTTGACATTCCTTAAAAGAAGAGAAGGGGTGCATTAGGGAAAAAATGAAGGTTCTTTACAGTGATATTTGAGTTTATATAGTAATGTTGTGGTAACCGATGGTGAGGGTCCAAGTGAGGAATTGCGGAGAGGTGCAGGGGTGTCACAACTTTTTTTTTGGGGGGGGCAAGAATTTAGCCCTCCCCTTGGTGCCCCCATCTCACCTTTGTGTGCCCCCATCTTGGTGCGCAGTACGCTCCAAATAAGAGGAGTGGTTAACCCATTGGGAGCATGATTAACCCATTGGGGCCTCCCAGTATACTCATCATGTGTTTCCAACCCCCTTCCCCAGTACTCCCATCATGTGTCACCAGTCTCCCCCTCCCCACTATCCCCATCATGGGTCTCCAGCCTCCCCCTTCCCAGTATTCTCATCATGTGTCTCTAACCCCCTCCCCCCAGTACTCCCATCATGTGTCACCAGTTTCCCCCTCCCCCCAGGATCCCTATCAAGGGTCTCCAGCCTTCCCCCTCCCAGTATTATCATCATGTGCCTCCAACTCCCTCCCTCCTAGTACTCCCATTATGCGCCACCAGGCCCCCCATCTTGATTTTTTTACTTACCTTACCTCACCTCAACTCTTCCTCCGTGGCGCGCTCTCCTCCTCCTTCACGCTCATACAAGAAATTCCTGTATGAGCATCTGCGGTAGTTACACAGAGCAGCTGACATCATCTGCTCTATGTAACTTCCGCAGCAGCTCATACAGGAATCTTGGCTGCACCCCCCGTGCTTCCCCCCCTGACGCCCCTTCATATTTTTTGGGGGGTGAGATGCCCCCTCGCCCACCCCCCCACATTCCGATGCCTATGGAGAGGTGTAACAGAATGAGAATAACTCAGAGCAAGGACAATCAAGTGACTTTTAAACTCAGAGCAAGGACAATCAAGTGGCTTTTAAAATTTAGCTTTACTAATTAAATTTGGTTAAGGATGAGCAGAAAGCTTGACTGGATCACAAAACAGTGAATATACATCATATCAAATCGGAAACAGCAATTGTTTTACAGTGTAACAAAAATGGAGTGTTTCTATTATAAGTTATTCAATGACTATCTTTTTTACACAATAAATAAGGTATAAAGGATTACACTAACTATTTTATCCCATCACAATATTGCAACTAACATACATAATAAAAGATTTTATAAGGTATTACGATGACTATTTTATCCGATCACAGAATATATTTCTTTTTTTTTTATTTACCAGCATTTACTAATAACCAATTTATTTACATATGAACCTAAATATGCACACATATCATATGTGTCATGTCAGTCATATGCCAATAAACCACTATATTCATATTCAGTCTGGCAATTTGGAGTAAATCAACTCTTATGAATAATACAGGCTTTGCATCAAAGCTTATACCCAAAATAGTCAAGGTCATTACCCCTTATCCCTTCACAGTGTGGGAAGATTTTAACCTTACTCTAATGATAAAAAGTACATTTAATTTATTTAGTTTTTAGGTCTGACCCCTCGGACAGTTTCCCTCAAA
Organism: Limnodynastes dumerilii; assembly: GCA_011038615.1. Classification (NCBI taxonomy): domain Eukaryota; kingdom Metazoa; phylum Chordata; class Amphibia; order Anura; family Limnodynastidae; genus Limnodynastes; species Limnodynastes dumerilii. The sequence goes on from WWET01000583.1 coordinate 515,394, forward strand.
TTTCAGTTCTATAGGACATATATGTCCTTGGGAAGTTGCATTTTATCTGAATTTGGCCCTAAAACATCAACTCTAACAAATACAAAATAAACATTAAGGGCCAGATTTACTAAGCTGCGGGGTTGGAAAAGTGGAGATGTTGCCCATAGCAACCAATCAGATTTTAGCTGACATTCTCTAGTATGTAAAAAGAGAGTAAGAGCTAGAATCTAATTTGTTGCTATAGGTAACATCTCCACTTTTCCAAACCCACAGCTTAGTAAATCTGGCCCTAAATGTATGTTCACAGTGAAATGTTCTAGACATCAATGAGGATGCAGGTTTAAATGACCCTCCCTCACTTAGTATATTTAAAAAGTCATCCCTCTGGGTATTAAAACTGTTGGCTTAAAAACAACAGTACCTACAATAAACTGGGAAGTCAATAGGTGAAACAATTTGTCAGATCATATATACAGTGTGTATCAGCATATTTCTGAGCATATATTTGCACAGAAAACTGGCTGTGTTTAAACTCAGATATCAAAAGTTATAATGATATTGATTCAGATTATTAAATATGTTCATTAACAAAAGACAAAAGATGTGTGAGCTGTAGGGGGTGCTGCTAACTTGTGTGAGCTATAAAGTGCTAGAGGAGGGGAATGTGGCCTCAGACATTGTACATAATACATCACTGTGCATGCACTGTGCCCTGAAGCTCAGATTATCCTTATTCCATCCTTCAAAACCTTCTCATTCTTCCCAGGCAAACAGGTTCCGTCAGCCATCTCATATATTAATTCACAGGACTCTGGGATACAAGATATCCTTGTTGATATATAATATTTGATAATTGCTAATTGCTAATATATATAGAACTAAAATTCTCATAAAGGAAAGCCCTCTACACATACCCACACACAATCACTTACTAACAATCACAAACGCTTTTTATATTGGTTACTTTTAATAGGATACTCATTTTCCAATTGGCCAATTGCAAGTAGACAGTGGAGGATAGCACCTGTGATTGGACAGGAAGATAAAGGGAATCGAAATAATTTGTACGGTTGAGCATGTGTAGCCCTTTTGTACGGATTCTTTGGATTTTAATGAGCTTTTTTAATACACTTAGACAATAATAAATGAACTTTGGGCAGGATGAAGTTTTCTTACTGAAGTGTACCAAAATTTGTACACAAGTCTGGATGGGTACCCATTAACAGGGATCATCCATACCAGGGGTTCTCAACCCTGTCTTCAAGTACCTCTAACAGTGCATGTTTTTCAGGTCTCCTCGTAATCACAAGGGATATAGGACCTGATTCAGAGATTGAAAATAAGAGAGGAAAGTTACTCCTGGGCTAAACCATGTTGATTTCAGGGTAAGTCAAGTTAATTGTATTCTTTGCATGCAGAGATATATCTTTGCTTTTGCTTACTGCACACAGATACGGACCAGCTTTACTTTTACACTGTTATTTAGACTTGGGCTGGGAAACATCACCTCTCAACTCTAATACATTTTGCAGTAGATGAAATTTGACTCCCCCTGAAATCAACATGGTTTTGCCAATGTGTAATTTTCCACTCTTATTTTCAGTCTCTGAATCAGGTCCATAATGAGCAGCACATATTTTCAAATATGTCTGTCAGTAATGAGCGGTGTGCTCCAACAAGAAGACCAGGAAAAAAAGCACTGTAAGTGGTACTTGAGGACGGTGTTGAGAACCCCTGATCTATACTATAAAAATACTTAGAGGGCACATCCAATGGCAAACCCAGAAAAACCCAGAAAAAGTAACCACAATCAGATTGTAATCCACAGAAGTTGGGGAACATTTTATCAGTGTTTTTATTATTAGTTCGTAGGCTGTAGTATTCCAATTGCCAATATTATACTGGAGAAAAATGACTATACTACTAGTCCAACAATAGAACTAAACCTTTCTCTTTTTAATTAATTAACTAATGAATGAATTTATTATTTTAGTAATATAGGAAGAAGTGCTGAAAAATATCCTTTGGAATAGCACAAAATCACATGACTTTTTTTAATTGGATTATAGAGCAATCCTACTCTTTTTTTTTTTTTTTACATAGTTTTCACAATCACTAAGGACTTGATTCACACTTAAGAATCTTCTTAAAATAAGAACTTAAAGTCACTCC
>WWET01000583.1:517816-533992 GCA_011038615.1 Limnodynastes dumerilii
TACTGTTTGCAACAGATGAAATATGACTCCCCTGCAATCAACATGGTTTAGCCCAGCTGTGACTTTAAGTTCTTATTTTAAGAAGATTCTTAAGTGTGAATCAGGTCCTAAGTTACTAAGTAAATTCTCATCTGTGAGCATGTAGGGCCGTATTCAGAGAACTGTTTTTGTGGGAAGTTCCGTGCGTATTTTCACGATCTGATTAACTGTAAGTCAAGGACAACCCGTCCATGTGAGGGGAGTGTCATGGGTGTTGCCAGCAACGACCGTGCGTATAATTGCGAACCTTTTCGCTGACGGTTCTCTGAATACGTCCCGTAGTATGTTTCTTTGCATGTTCCAAAACAGGCGCAATCTTTGTGTAATGGCACCTGGGGACATATGGGGAGGATGGCCAAGGGGGCCCAAGAGGGATTACCCATCAGTTTAAAGATGCACCGAGTGGTAGGCAGGGGGAATTTCTCAGCCAATCTGTCAGATGGCTCAGCTGTGTAGCATGATAGTACATACATAGTACATAGTACATACATACATTAGGAGAGCAACGCCACTGGAGTCTCAAGCACAACACAATACATTCTTCTGTAATTTTGCCCTCATATCAGTCCAAATCAGTGAGGAAATATAGGTATTAATACTTTATATACACAATTTGGAGTATTGTAAAAGATAAAGAAAATTAGGTTGCATGATAATCTTAAAGAAATTACCTCTTCCAGAATATAGTCAATGAAAGACATTCTCATAAATGGGAATTGGCTTTTAAAGAGTCTATGATCAGATAAAACTTAAGGGTCACATACTCCGATGGCCTAGCTGTAACCCAGATACCCAAGTATTTAAGTTAATCGTCCATGCCAGGGATAGGGAGATATTCTAGTCACCAGCCACTGATTTATTCAGGGGGAACAGACTGGACTTAGCCCAATTAATATGGAGGTTCAAGAAGCCTCCATATTTATTTGCATTCAAGAGTCTAGCAACCAAGTCTCCAGTGTTCACCAGGAAAAGGAGCATATCATCAGCATATAAGGCTATTTTATTGACCCCATCTCCCTGCAGAATACCTTTAATTAGGGGGTCATGGCAAATGAGCCACACTAGTGGCTCATCCACCAGAGAAATCAGGGTAGTAATTATCCTTGCCTGGCGTCTCATTCCAACAGACCTCCAACAAGGATGTCAATTCAACAGACTCAAAGAAGTGTAGCAGTGTCCAAAGACGTCAACAATGCCCCAGATCCGCCACCCTAGCCATTGTCTCTTCAGAGTCACAATCCATCCCTTGGCAAGATGTATCTCCACCAACTTGACTATATCAGACTCGAGCCCAGGCCCAAGTCACAATTATGTCCTGTAGTCATTAAGACTAATTCTGTGGGTGAACCTCAGTGCAGTGCCCTACCTAATACAAGTGCAATAACTTGTCATATTAAGCAAGTAAATACAGTGAAAATTAACACTATACAACACATACAATACAGTTAGTAAAAACCTCATTCAGCCACCCAGCATACCCCCAAAACTGTGGTATACCTACAATACTTAACCTACCCAAAAATCCTAGACATAAGCGCTAACTAGCAATTAAAAATAATACCAAAGATGACTCTAGGGGAAGAGATATACAACTAACAGATATAAAGAGATAATACTTACCTCAGAAGCAATCCAAAAGACTTACTTTCTACGCAAAGGGTACCTATATTGAGGCCTTATGAGCCCAAAACTCAGAAAATGTAAAATAGATAGAAGACAATATTAAAATAGAAGTTTAATAGGAGGAATGTTTTGGTTAATATCTAGATATTTGCAATAAAGCTTTTCCACTTGTTGAGAGATGTGATTTAATAAAGTTTTAAATGAACCGATGCCAAATCATCAACTGAACATCAACATTTAGGTTGCATTACATTTAAGAATTCTGCTACTACAATGCTTACTTACATGTCACTTGGAATAATACAAACCAAGGTGATTTAAATAACTGTTTTTGGGTGATGTTATGTTGGTATGTCATTGGCTAGCAAGCCCACAGCAGTTTCCCATAAGTGAGAGTCCGTCCCTAAGGATAACATTCTGTATAAACATTCTGTGTATTCTGTGTAAAGGCTGCCACACTGCCATCAGGTGTTTTTCGGACAGCTCCCTGGTGAGGTTCCATAGTCCACATAGGACTGATAACTGATGCATTCATTCACAAAAGCAAATTTGGTCCTACAGGCAGTGTAAGACTGGGACATGAAGAGACTTCCAGGTGAATATTGTGATGAGCCCCCACATAGTGAAAGGGTGTGGTTGAAAATATACTTTGTATCATCAGCTGCACACATAGGGCATCATTTACTAAGGTCGTTTTTTACAGTGATTCAACATCAATCATTGCTGGGTTTGAGCAGCGTCTTTTTTGCAAATTTTGCGGCCATTTACTACTCCCGAATTTTTGCCATCGATATTGAATCGCCGCCGATGTTGATCGATTTTAAAATGGAAAAATCACCATGCTTTTCTATCGATTCTCCATCTAAAAATCGGCATGCATTTTCCTATCACTTATCCTGTCGACGCATATACTACTATAAGAAAGCATGGCCATGTATTTGTGGCCTTGCTAATCCTTATAGTAGTGTAAGCAGCAGCCAGATAAGTGATAGAATTCTACCTACAAATGTGTCTGTAAAGAATGTTACAAAGTACCCACATAAACCTTGCAATATTAAATGACCTAACCCTGCATGTAAAACCCTGAATAAAATGTTTACAAAATGTCCCTTACTGTGTTGCTAAATTAAAATGGTGGCCACCATATTACAATGTCTCCTAAAGTATATTTTGAATGTGTAATGTGTATGACAATAATAAATAAATGTTGCGACTCACCATTTAGCAGTCATCTGTCTTAGGATGAATTGTTTGGATTGTCAGCTTCATTTGAAGATCATTCCATGTCGCAGGAGGATGCTTGTCACCTTGCTCCGGTGCTGGAAGCAGGTCTTCGGCCTCTTCTGGTCCTTTCCGTGACGCACCCCATCTTCCTCCTTGGTGTACCCGCTCCTAATTACCGGTCTGTCGCTAGGGGGCCCCCTTTTATAGAAAAAGTGACCTCATAAACATTAGGGGGCTCTAGTGAGCGCTCTAGTGTTTATGACGTCATTGTTACTGCATTGTAGTGCTGCTTACACTACTATAAGGATTAGCATAGCCACAAACACATGGCCATGCTTTTCCTTATAGTAGTGTATGCGTCAGCAGAATAAGTGATAGGAAAATGCATGTAGTGTTTTTTAATTGGGGAAAAACACATCAACTATGTTGATATGTTTTTTTCTATTAAAGCGTGATGCAATTTCTAGGAAAGCGCCTCACACAGGAGGCAATTTTTTTTTCAGCCCTCACGGATCGCACTAGAGGCGATTTAGTCAAATCGCCTTTAGTGAATGAACCGTGTTGTATAGGCCACATTAGAAAAGTCGGGACTGGGAGGATAGAACGATGTTGGTCGATTTGGTGGTGAAAAAGCTCAAAGTCCCGGGACTTTGGCTTTAGTAAATACAACAATGGTGAAAAAACAGCTAAAAGTCCCAGGACTTTGGGCGATTTTGCCAACATCGACCTTAGTAAATGAGGCCCATAGACTGCTTCCACAGCTCAGTGTGACAAGCATGTTTTATATTATATCAGTTATAGTGACCCAGTAAGTTTCCACTGACATATATATATACAACCCACACAACATATTATTTACCACAATACAATACAGGCTGCATCCTAATTACCCACACATAATACATACTGCATCCTAGTTACTGCCACACACACTTTCCTGTGCATGCATTCCTCCAGTTATACTTTCCTGTCCTTGTATGCATCCTGGCACTCTTTTAAATCCCTGTATACATCCTGCCATCCATTTCCGCCTCTATATGCCTACTGCCATTGTCACAGATTTTGGATTCTGGGTATCTGGTGGGGGGGACCCTTGCGCTGGTTGGTTGATACAGGAAGTTAAGGGTCATAATGTAGGACAATACAGACTGCATCTTAATTACCCACATATAATACAGACTGCATCCTAGTTAATGCCATACCCAATTTTCTGTCTCTGCATTACTCCAGTTATACTTTCCTGCCGCTGTATGCATCCTGTCTCTCTTTTAAACCCCTGTATACATCTTGCCATCTGTTTCTGCCCCTGTATGCCTCCTGCCATTGTCAAGGATTGTAGATGCTGGGTATCTGGTGGGTTGACCCTTGTGCTGGTTGGTTGATACTGAAAGTTGAGGGTCTTAATGTAGGACATGCTCATTGGTGGACCAGGCAAGATGAACATGATGGCTCTGAGCAGGAAGGCAGACTAGTGGGAGTGGTTGAAACTGAAACTAAGTAGAGGATGGAGTAGTTGCTAGGTGACTGCAGACAAGTCTGCACATGAAGATGCTGAAACAAGCTGAGTAGCGGTGATAGTAAGCTGGCATGATCCTGAACAGCGGTGATGACTTCAAGAGATAAGCTTCTATAGAGGATGGATTCTCTAGGTTGAATCAAGTTGGTATAATAGTGCTTTAAATTTGTTTAATTTTCTATCTTTCCCATGTGTCTCTTTAACCTACACTTTCTGTCACCATGTATATCATATCCCCCACTCTCTTACACCATGGGGTAAATTTACTAAGCTGCATTGTTAGCGGTGCTTTGAAATTGCATCACATCACTGGCAATTTTGAGGTGAAAACTGCTGAATTTACTATTCACCGGTTTTGGTTGTGGCTTTTAAATGTGTTGTGGTTTGTAAATGTCCACACCATTGGCCTTTCAACTAAACAAAAGCAGTTGTTTTAAACAACCAGCCTTCATGGCTTAACAAAAATAAAACTAGTAGTAAAACATATTAAAACATTATCTCAAAATCCATTTCCCATAGTGCAGCACATTAAGCACAGGAGCTGCTGTTAACACTTTGGCATGCTGGTGCTTATAGTACTACAAGACACAGCATGCCCATGGCTGGCAGGGCATGTAGTGCAACTAAACAAAGGGGTATTTTAGACATGTTTTAATTACAGGTTATATTACCGTTTTCTTGTTTACATTTTTGGCTGGGTTTTTTTTTCTCAACAAAATCACCCCTCACAACCAGCTCTTCTTTTGGGTGGATTTTGACGGCAGTTTTGCTGCGCTTTTACAAACCGCCTGATAGTCATAAAAAAACAACAAAAAAAGCTGTTTGATAAATCAGGGCACATGTATTTCTCCGACTGCACTCTCCTTCCACCTGTGCCTCTAACCCCCATTTACTCTCACTGTGTCTATTCAATTCTCCTCCATTTCTCTCCAAACTCTAGCCCCTTTCCCACTTTTCCCTTCACTTACCTTTTTTTTGGTGTCTTTTTATCACTGTGGCTGTGCAGAACTGGCACTGCAGCAGGATGGTCTCACTCTCTTAATCTGCCACCTGTATTATTCAGATGCTATGAGCAGCAGATGTCATGGTGGCACATTTTGTTGCTCATAGTAGCAGTCGAATGTGCACAGCAGATGCAGAGACACATTATACTAGCAGTGGTGGGCCAAGCAATGCATATGGAGGCACATTTGTGCTCCTACCCTACCCAAAAGGCATTGTGTGAGCAGGCGCTTTTGATAGAAAGCATATAAACATCTACTAAAGACAGAAAGCAAAAAGTACTAAGAAATTATATAAAGGGAAGAATATGAGATTTATAATACAACCTCTCAATGTCATGTGTGCTAGAAGCTTAAGAAATAAAATTCCAGAAGGAAATCTGACGGCCGATTAGGCCTGAGGAGGCATAATCAGCAGGTTGGGCTCACATAGCAACAGGAATAGGGGCAGGGAGTTGGGTATTGTTTATTGTTTATTATTTATTGTTTAGGTGGTCTGATGGGGTTGTATTAGGTAGTAGGGTAATGATTGGATAAAGGGGGTTAAGAGGTGGAGTTGAAAGGTAGTTTATTTAAAGGGTTATGGGGTGAGGTGTGGTCACTCTGCTCTGAAATTTTCCCTCCCTCCCTTAGAGTTAGAGTTAAGTTAAGTTGTTAACCATGTTTTTCCTTTTCAGACGGGGCATAGTGTGCGGTAGCAGTTGAGGTCAGTGCAAGCATTGGCGCATGCGTGAAGGAGTAGAGCTGCGTAACATTGAAACGCAGTTCCTTGAAGGTAATATTTGGGACATCAAGACTACCGGCTGGGCCCTGGTATGCCACCCCTGGGTGCTGTGGGTGAGTTTAGATGATAGGGTTATAAGCGGTTTGGTGGAGTTAACACCATTTGGTGGCATGGAGGACAAGGGGTGCTTGTCCATTGCAGGATAATTAACGCACTGACCTCAATTGCTATCGGGCCACCTACAAGCTGCAAAATCTAACAATTGGCCATCAATTAATGAATAAACTATGCCCCCTTTTTTTAAAGCCATCTAAGTCTCCGTGTCTTTCATTTATTGTGTGGTTTTGGGTGGTAGTGGTGCGAGTGTGAGTCCTCAACCGTTTGCTGAGTATTAGGACTGGATCCAGACTTCTGCTTTTGCTGTGACTGGAGCTCCAAACACAGTGCCAGCAGGGATCCAATGAGGCCACTCCCCTCACATGCACAACCTACCTTAAGCTTACTGATGCATCCTAACCTAAAATGAGGATACATCGGATGTCTGGATAGGACAATAGCATGCCTTTAATATAATGCTTACATAAATCACCCCTACCACTAGGGCATGCACCTGCCCCGTCCCACCACTCCATCAGAAACCCTGCAGAGAAATAATAAATCCTCACCTCTGCATCGGCCCCATATCTCCAGAAGGACATAAATGCATTGAAGATTGTGCAAAGGAGGGTAACTACTATAATACATGGCTTGCATCACAGACCAAGAAAGACAAGTGAAACTAAACAATGATTGCAACTTTAAATAATATCAAGTAATTTAACCTGGTACGGGAGGATGGCAAGCGATGTATTAGAACATGAGGGCATGCATTTAAACTGGAGAGAGGTAGGTTTAGAGGAAATGTGCTGAGAAATTACTGCTCTGACAGGGTAGTTGACAGGTGGAACAGCCTCCCGCCAGAGGTGGTAGAGACTAACACAATATAACAATTGCTTGGGAAGAACATAAGGATACCCTAAATATTAACATATATTAGGTTCAAATAGGGTCAGTGCATTGTTTTGTTTTTTTATATTGGGCATACTGGATAAGTCACATTCTTGTTTCTATTTTTTACATAAGAATATTGTTACTTGACAAATAAAGGCCAGGCCAGAGAAAAACATCCATCGGCAACTTTTGCCAATCAAAACATAGAGCATGGCATTTTTATTTGGTTTATAAAGAACAAACAAACAGCCAGGGTCAGCACAAATTTGAATACCTGCACATTTTACACTGTTACTGTGTGAGGTACACAAGAGCCAGAAAGCAATGCTGCACTTAGGCTGTTGGTCAAAGGTACAATTGATCATGTAATTGCACAAGTTTTGTACAGCCTGGGCCTATGATGCATGCGTGAATGTTTAAAAAAACATCAGGAATGATAACATTGGGCCTGATCCAGACCTACGCTCTGGTGCGTTTTTACGGTGGTCGTAGGCGTAAAATCGGCCATTTGTACTTACTGCGCATGCTCGGGGCAAATGTTACGCTACAAAATTCTGAGCGTATGGTCCTTCAGCGTACCTGCTTCGTAACAACGTCAGGCCAATTGGCCCAGATCCAGACTTCCACACACTTTATGTGCGTGCGGGGGTGCGTAGTTACAAGCCCATAGCGGGGAGTACACGCCCCCTGAACTCCCCGCTGTTGGTAGGAAATCTGGACACTTACGTGTCCAAATTCCTACCTTAACTATTACGACTAGGTCTGTGGCCGTACATTTAAACGGCTAAATGGCATGGATAGAGTCATCGTAAATGAAGGGTCTGCCCCTTCATCGTACGTTCTAACATTAGTAATTATACACAAGGAACATCTGCCATGCGCATGCGCAGACGCTCCCAGACAGCGAACTTATGCAAAGGACTTGCGTAAGTCCCCTGTCAGCTGTTCTTCTGCATCTACCCCAATGACAGTAGCTTAAGTACCCATGTACAGTAGGTGGCATTTTCGAGGTTCTCACGTGTTAGTTGTCTTGCACACCCACAAACCTGTATCTGCACCTGGCTGCAAAAGATTAAAGGCAGGTAGATATGGGGCATTCCTGTTATGACCCCAATGCAAGCGGTGTACAAGGTAGTGGTACCCCGGGCTCACCCCAACAGGATACGCACCTTCAGAGAAAACCCGGGAGAAGAACCGAAACAACAGATAGAAAAGAGACAGAGCCAGAAAAGAGATGTATGGGCGTGCTAAGCGTCGTTAATACGCAATGAATGGACGGACGGATGCAGGTATGAACACAAAAGTTAGGGTAGGGTTTGCCGAGCGTATGGATGCTAAACTAGGTACGAGCAAGGGGAGTGCCTATTGCCGTGCATCGGTGGTTCCTCTGGCGATAATACGCTATGCACGACAGCGTAGGTCTGGGTCAGGCCCTTAGACACCAAGATATGTCCTCTTGGAAATGAATGTTCAGGGGTGGGGCTCCTGTCCCCAAATAGTCACCATGAGGAGCTCTAAGACTTTGGTTCAAATAAGAAAAAGATAGAAATGTATAGATCAAGTTTCTTTATAGTAGGTTTACTGGTTTGTACCCTGCTTTGCATGCTGTATTCAATTGCCTGCAAAGCTCTTCTAAAGTATAGCAGATTGGATATCAGCCCTGTACTATTACAACAATAAACTTTACACCATCTAAAAGCACTAAAAGAAAATAATAGTTATACAATTTAATAAACACCTATAAACCACACATGTAATGAATGAATAAAAGGATGATTGTAAATTGTATCTTGGCAGGATTTCAAATGAGGTAACAGTTCCAAACAAACATTTAAGGCAAAACTACAAAATTAAAAATATATGGTGTCATATTATAAAGTTTTATGCCTGGATTGTTAATAACTAAAACAATGAACAGTTTGCAACACAATTAAAGGAAGTAAAAACTTAAGTAAAATAATATAATATTATAGAGGGAATAGGCGTTATTTTCCATATTCAGAAGTAATACAAAGAAACTGGAGGAAACTGTGTTAAGGTGGTGTTGTTCATTCATAAACCGGAGTGACTGGTAAATGTTTCCCCTTGCTGTCAGCTAATCTGAATAATAGAACCACCCTTCCCAGGATATAGAAGAAAACTTTTTAATACTTTTAATACAATTCTAAGCCCAGCTCTCTCAATAAAATATTAGCACAAACATGCACCATTCCCATGGACTAGTTTTAATGTGGCATTTCAAAATACACCACAAAACAATAAAAAAGGAAAACTACAAAACAGTTTTAAAACATAATCAGTCTTTTGTAAAACATTCCAGAGTAAAAAATAAAAAAGTATGGAATATAAGAAAAAAAAAGTATTAATCTCAAAGAAAAAAAAACCCAAAAAAACAATACAACACAGTTTTATAAATTGCAGATTACTCCCTTTACAAATATCTTGTTCAATAACAAAAGCAACAATATAAGGCGGCATCACAGTGGATGATATTTGCCATAGAATAAAAACAATATTTGAAAACGAATGTTAAAGGCAGAAGTCCAGTCACAAATAAAAGCAACATATATTCTTCAAGTAGTCCAAGTTTGTGTGTAGTTTTTGGCAGCAATTTGAGTATTGTTCAATGGATATATTTAAAGCAACAAAATGAAAAAAATTCAACAGGCGGTTGGGAAATGAATATCACTAATATCATTTAAAAAAAAATATTTATATATAAGTATATTTATTGAAGTATTGTGGATATAGCTGCATCAATAATTTTTTGAGAAGCCCTTAAAAACAATGGCACACAGGAGGAAAGGAAAGAGCCAGCACTGTACCTGTGACCTTCAAATTATACAAAAAAAATATAAAAAAATCAAAGAATTGCCTCCAAATCAAATAATTCAATCGAAAAGTTATCAAGAATGAATAAATATATTTAAAACAATACTTGCATTTTTTTCATTTTGGAAAGTGATGTTTTTTCTAAAATTGTGTAGTATTAGAATAAGATATAATTGTTAGAGTTATACAAGAGTTGAATAAGAGGCAAACAGTAGGGAAACATTCTACATAGCTACTAAAGGACAGCATGCATTCCTGACCCATGAATTTATCTTACCTCCACATCATGAGTCATCTGTGTGCACCACCTGGACCTGGATCCTGCTAGAATCTTTATAAACAATGCTGCTTATTAATGCTTTTTAATTATGTCTATATCATAGATACATAGAAATATAGAAAGTGACGGCAGATAAGAGCCACATGGCCCATCCAGTCTGCCCATTTGCTTATTTAAAAATATACTGACCCTAGACCCTGACCGCAGATGGGAGGCTATTCCACTTACCTAGCACATTTCCTTTGAATCTACCTCCCTCCAGTTTATATTCATGCCCTCGTGTTCTGTTACACCTTTTCCTTTGAAAAATGCCCCCCTCCTCTAGCCGGTTACAACCCTTGATATATTTGAAAGCTGCTATCATATCCCCCCTCTCCCTTCTCTGCTCCAAGCTATACATGTTTAGTTCCTCTAGCCTTTCTTGGTATGATTTGTTACACAGGCCATGGACCATTTTAGTTGCTCTTCTTTGCACAGTCTCTAATGTATTTATGTCTTTCTGGAGATATGTCCACAAGAACTGAACACAGTATTCTAGATGACCCGTACCAAGGATCTATAAAGGGGCATCACTACTTCTCTCTTTCTGCTACTAATTCCTCTCCCTATACAACCAAGCATCTAACTTGCCTTTCTCATTGCTTTGTTACATTGCTTGACTAAGTCATAGGAAAATAATGACTCCTATATCCCTTTCCCCCTCAGTAGTTTCTAATGTAGTGCCATTAATGATATATTGAGATTTTGGGTTTTTGTGCCCCAAATGCATGATTTTGCAAATGCATTTTTTGGCATTAAACTGCAGTTGCCACACACTTGACCATTCCTCCAGTCTACCTAGATCATCCCTCATTTTTGTGTACCCCTCTTGGTGTGTCTACCCTGTTACATATCTTTGTGTCATCTGTAAAAAGGCATATTTTTCCCTCGATTCCACAGGTAATATCACCTATAAAGATATTAAATAGCACTGGTCCAAGTACAGAACCCTGGGGCACTCCACTCTTATGTCTCCATTGCTATTTCTGCCACTGAATCTTCTACATAAGGAAAATGTGAAGTATTTATTGTTCTACATGGATATATATATTGAATCACATATAATCACAATGCTTACCATGCTGCTAATTTTCTTTTTAAATAGTCGCCACATTATAATATCCCTTAGTTCACACAGTCCTCTTCTATATTTCTCTCCTTCTGCAATTAGCTGGTGATATATCACTAAACTCTGCTATTTTGGTGCGTATTTTTAAGAACGGTTTAACTGGGTATGCGTAGTACCTATATTTACTAATCTATGTAGGTTTAAGTAACGTGGATCCTTTAAGAGCGATTCATGCATTGAGATAAGAAAGAAGGGGCGTGCTAGGAAAAGTTAAGAAGGAAGTTAAGCAAAGTGGGTGCGGGGAGGCATTTAAATAGGGTAGACAGGGCGCAGTTTGCTAAGCACGTACGTTCTTTAGCAACATAAGAAGATACATACTATTTCCTTTTCTGTTACATGATACACACAGGAAGATAAGGCAGTCTTTGACATTCTTAAGTCAGTTAGGAACAGCAAAAAAGAGTATGTGTCATTCCATTTCAGGACATTATAAAAAAAGGCAGCTAACCTCAAACACATCACCTGACTCCTATCACTCTCAAAATCCCCAAAATCTGGCCTATGGAATGTAAGCTCTGTCTGTAACAAACTAAATCCATTCATGTCCTCTAACTACGTAACTAACTAAACCTTCTTGTACTAACAGAAACATGGCTCTTACATTCAGACACTGTCACACCGGCTACGCTTTGGACTAAAACTTTTCTTAAACTTCATTTTCACAGTCCTACCAAAAGTCCCTTTACCTACTTTCACATTCTTTGACACTGCGTGCTACTGTGATCTATACCTTCATGCCAATGGATCTTACCAACAATTTCATCAACATATTTCAGCAATTCTTATCCTCTGGTATCCCAACCTTTCTACCAACAAACTTTCCCCAACTAATTCCACCACTATTCTGTATATTTCTTAAAAAAAAAAACTTTCCTATTCCTATAGAATCTTGACGTCATTCATTTTAACCAACTTTTGCAATAATTGCACTTCTGGCCCTAATTTCCACTCTAAATGTACCACAGTGACTTCGATGTCAAGCACGGCACATCAAGGAAACATGACAAAACTTAAAAAAAAAACTCTCCAGAAAAGAAGAACCGCACTGGCACAAATCACTTTCTCCCAATAACTTTTTAACTACCAGTGCCAACTTTTTGAAATGCTCTGGATAATTCTTAACAAACCTACTTTTGAACCCTCCTTTATACACAGGGTGCTAAAACCAAACACCTTTATCATACAGTACATCTGATCACACTAGTTCTGAAAAAACAAAACTCTTACCCCAATTCTTTCTCAAATGATTCACCCATTTCTCAGTTTCCATGTCCCTCAAAGCTTCTTAGGAGACGTTCCTACCCTTGGCTCACACACTTCCTTTCCTTACATGTCTTCTTGAAGTCATTAGGCCTGATCCAGAGGAACGGCCGTCCGGGGAATTACGGATGGTTTATACCTGGCTGTAATGGCCGACGGCCATAACTATAGTTACGGCCGCCGGATGTTACGAAAAGGGGGCTTTCCCTCTCTTTACGCATGCCATATCTCTGCTGTAAAGGCGGAGATAGGCATGCAAATTAGGGGAAGGGGTGGAGGAAGCCCTGTTACGATCAGTACATAGCACTCCCCGCTACGATGGCTGCTGTACAGACCTTGGGCATCCGTAAGGTGCCCGTAGGTCAGGATCCGGCCCATTGTCTCTTCTGCGGCATACAATCCCTAGGTATTCAGAACTCTGCTCTTTCCTAGTTCACATGCTACTTATCTAACCACTCTTTCAGTGTTTGATTTTTTTATTTTATTCTTCCCTTATCTGTTGAAGTACCGTAAGGCTCAGTCTTAGGTCCCCTGCTTTTCCCTCCTTATATCACTGCCCTTGGACAAATAATAAACTCATTTTGATTTCAGAATCATCTCTATGCAGATGATACACAAATTAACCAATACACTTCTGATATCACACACTGTCCTAGCCCATGTAATTGAATGGCTTACTGCTATTTTATCTTGATATCCTCCAACCATTTCTATAAAAACAGAGCTGATTATTTTACACTCACTCTCTGAAATAACCTTCCTTGCCAATTAGGACTATCCACTACACTCCAAAACCTTCAAACACTCCTTTAAAACTCACCCCTTCAAGCTCCTGACCAAATTTATAATCCTACTTCTTAACCTCTATTTAACCCATTTACAACCACTTTAATAACCTATTTCCCTTTCTGTTACATGTACAAACTTGAACAATTTATTTTCAATGCTAAAAATTTTTCCTTAGTTTTGCTGCTAAAACTGCTGTGCTGGATCATACTAACCACTGAGCATGTTTACCATATAACCTGGCTGGTCCCTTGTATGGTATATAGAACTAAAGTAGGTGAGCGCTAACTGACTAGCTAAACTTCAAACAAGCAAACAATCAGTATATTTAGGTACACCATATGGCAAATTATTTTGTTATGTTGATAATAATGGAAAATGGGATCAAAGTATAAAATAGATATAATATATATAACAATGCATTAATATTGCACATAATGCTTATACTGAGTATGCATACTGAGTATGCAAATAAAATTATTTGCTATACATTTCCTGCCTTTGGTGGAAACACCATAGATTTCAGATGGCAATAATTCCATTTAGAGAAGAATATATATTGGTATCAAAAAGTTCTTAATATTCTTCACTATAAGCAGAATAAGATGTTAGCTGTTATTTTCCTTTTCAATAGTTGTATACAACAGTTCAGTGTGAAGTGAATAATCCAGGGCAAGATGATATAACTTCCGATGGTATATATAATGAATAAATGAGAACAGTCCCGATATTAACTTGGTTTCAGATTTACCATTATATCAAGGGAAATTCGTACATGCTCCCGTTGTAGTGGGGTGCATGTCCCGAATCACCAAAGTGCATAATTCCCCTGGGGTCCGTAGCTCAAGATCTGGGCCATTGTGTGCAATATTAATGCTTCATTACACATACATTTTTTAATATTTGGGATATTAATAAAAAGCATTATTTTTTACTTTGAAGCAGTTTTTTATACTTTGGTGACGTTTTAGCGCTATATTGTTTACATAGATAGACTTATAATTTAGTTCCCAATGTGTAGCAAACGCAATGTCCTATAGATTTTAAACTCATGAGCAGATGAAGAATGATTTGTAAGACATAATTATGCCATAAAACAAATAAACTTATATATGTGCAGAGCCTGTAGATGCTCTATAACTTGCCATTGATCATATATGCCTACCAGTGGCATAACTTCCTTCAATTGCCTGGAGGCAAGATAAATGTTGATGGGGCAAAGAGCAGAGAAGGCATATACCTCACTCTATGCTTCTGCAGATGTGCCCCGCAGGAGGCAGCAGTGTGCTGGGGGAGCAATTGCCATGATTGCCCTTCTGTATCCACTCCTGGGTTGGGCCCTCAGAGAATACAGAGTGGGAGACTGCTGGATACAATGAAGGTGACCAACCAGTTCCGTCCATGATGCCTCCTATTAGGTGCACATCTATATATTAATAGGATAAGTACCACTTTTATGTGTGACTTATTTCTATGATGCCGTTGTCTGAGCAGAGCACATCATATACCAAATTAAAGGCCTTGGGACCTGATCCAGAACAACGCTTCGTTGCGAATTTACGCGTGGCGGACACGTAAAATCGAATTTACGCGTGGCGGAGACGTAAAACCGCGTATTTGTAAGTACTGCACATGTGCACCACAGAAAATACGCACAGTAACGTAGCGTAATTGTGTACGTATGGGCCATTCACATATGTGTCACGTAAATACATACGTGTGGGCATGCCAATTTTACGTGCGTCCAAAATACGTCTGCAATACGTGAAGTAGGCGGGGGGTTGTATTTAAAGTGTACAGTATGGGCGTGCTTAGCTGCGTAAATTCGTCTAGCCCATACGTACGTGTGAGTATGACTGCGGCTATGTTGGAAAAAGTTAAGGTAGGGTTTGGAAAGCGTATCTTGACAAAATACGTACGTTCAAGGGGTGTGCCGAGGGGAGTGTAATGAATTTACGCGCACGAAAATAGGCTACGCGAATAAACGTACGGCAAACGTAGTTCTGGATCTACCCCTTGGTCTGTAAATTTGAAGAACCATTGCCATTGTGCTCTAGAATATGTAACAGTTGGCAATACACCTGTGCACTTGCTGGGTGATCTGGAAACTGTGACAGTTATACCACTTTCAGATCTTCACCCCGGTTAAAACCCGGGTTTTTAAACCTGGGTTATTACCGGGTGATTAGCGGTAAACAAAAAAATGCTTAAAACACTTAAAATACCGCTAGGGTAGACCTGAGAAATTCCTGGTCCCGGGTCTGCCCTGACAGTGTGAAGGGCTGCCCCCTGCCTCCAGGAGAGAGATTTGTTTAGTGTTGTATAGCAACATTAACAAATCCCTCCATTCTGTTGTGTTTGGTGAGACCCAGGTCTCAGGTCTGCACTTTTCACACCACCACATTACGTAGATTGCATATGCTATATGTCCGGTAGTGTGAATCCAGGCCATAGATTGGAACCCTTACACAAAGGGATACAGACTGGAACTCTTACACACAGGGATACAGACTGTAACCCTTACAAAAAGAGATACAGACTGGAACTCTTACACACAGGGATACAGACTGGAACTCTTACACACAGGGATACAGACTAGAACTCTTACACACAGGTATACAGACTAGGGACCGGATCCAGCCCCCCGCATGCTTTCCGTGCGCGCGGGGGTCTGAAATTACGCGAGACGGAGGGGAGTGCACACCCCCTGTCACTCCCCTCTGTCGTGCGGGT
>WWET01000583.1:534625-546506 GCA_011038615.1 Limnodynastes dumerilii
GGAGCCGGTAAGTCTTTTAACGCTTTTCATTATTTCTTTACTTTAAAAAAAAAATTACTGCTAATTGTTTAATTAGCGGTATTTAATGATGATTTTTTTTTTTAGTGCTAGATGGTAGAAACAGATTTGTTTACTGTTGCCATAGCAACAGTAGACAAATCTACACCAATCAGGAGGCAAAGTGAAAGACCCGGGTTGAAAACAACCCTGGACCTTTCACATCGCCACTCTTCCCGGGTTGGACCCGGGAAAAACCCTTCTTTTTGTTGGGGTTGAAATCCCGGGTCTTTCGACCCGGGTGGAACGGTAGTACACCTTTCACATCACCACCAAATACCCGGGATTTTGCCGAGACCCGGGTTTTTTGCGAAAATCTCGGGTATTTGATGGTGATGTGAAAGGGGTTTTAAAGATACTTCTGTTTGTGCCTACAATAGAACTGCTGTGTATTGTACATGTATTCAATGTACATAGACAAAGTATGTAAAAATCAGTGTGCCTCTCTTGCACATACATGTGAGGGATTTATATGTGTACCACATTAGCATACCCAGTGGCTGACACCCCACTGTATTTTCCAGACAGCTGGTAATTGCAGCCTCTCCCTGTGTCAGGCACGCCCAGACTGTGTTCTCCTGGTCTGGAAGACAGTGCGTCTTCTCACAGAATTCTGTCAACAAAAAAGATTTTGTTATCGGAGTTCATTGCAAGTAGATTAACTCCTCTTAAATGGCTAATTTCTCTCATTCTTCTAGTTACAATTTGCCTTCATGGCAACAAAGTCATTTAAGTGGTGAAATTAGTTCATTTTCCAGTCCTCTTACGTCAGAGAGTTGTTCTACAGAATATTCTACTACTGATATCTCCTACACTCAAAGCTTTGAAGAGACCTTTAAATCAAAACTAAACGTGACCTCCAATACCCAGATAGAACACCCTTTAGAAGATGGAGATGCCAAGTTGAATGCTTCACTGACCTCCATCGCAGACAAGGTGAGTACAGAGGGGAGGGCGGATCATAACTGCATTGTTAAAAAATTTGTGAAGCAAGTGTAAAAAGGCAGTGACAGAGCACTACGTCCTCTATTGCACAAGATTATATAGTATATAAAAATACAAGTTTTCTTGTAACCATTATGTAACATGAAGCAGATACTACAAATGTCATATATAGAGGCAAGTTTAATGTTGCTATTGTGAGAGTTGTGTTATTATAGTTTATTTCAACTATTATCTTTCCACATTGAAAAATGCAAATAGTGCAAGTGTAAAATATAGGACAAAAAGGAATCTATCTATCTATCTATCTATCTATCTATCTATCTATCTATCTATCTATCTATCTATCCAGATATAGGGTACTTATTTAAGGTTTCATCTTTTTCCTCTTTTTGTGTGCAAATACATACAAATTGTTTATTACCACTGGATATCTACTTTTCTTTAACAGTACATAGTATGGGTACAGACACTGGTGATGTATTGATAACGCTCCAAATCTTGCTATCGTTGATGGTTTTTTGCTTGAAAGCCAAAAAATAATATTCAACAGTGCTATAGATCTACACAAGTCATTTACAGTATTAAAAAAATGTAAGCGACCTGATAACAGCAATGTGCTAAAAGATGCAATGAAAGAATATGGTTGCAGTTTTGTCATGAACAGTTCTGCTTGGGATACCGGTATTACCACAGACATTATAACCCAATGGTAGAAACGGTAATGTGGTTAGCAGTCAAGGGCCGGATCCAGATTTGATAACAGGGTATTACACATGACACATGCATACAGAGGCCTGTTACGCACAGATCACTACATGACAGATGCTGGATTTTGCAGTGGCTTTTGATGGCCCCCAACCGGGGACGTTTAGGATTAGGGTCTGGGAAAGGAAGGGTTAGGTCCATGGAAGGGGTGGGTTAGGGTCAGGCTGCGGGGAAGGGAGACTTAGAGTTAGGCTGCAGGGAAGGGAGTCTTAGGGTTAGGCTGCAGGGAGGGTAGTTTTAGGGCTAGGCTGCAGGGAAGGAAAAGCTAGGGTTAGGGTAAGGGTCAGGAAGGGGAGGGTTAGTGTAAGGATTAGGGAAAGGGTTGGGGATAATTATACAGTAAGGACTGGCTTTAGCCCATTTCTGCACTGCCCCCATTTTATGTGGGGATGGTGCATAAATGTTAAGGCGGGTGTAAGCTGGTGTAACTACCACACATTTGAGGGAAGCGGCCTCCACTCACACATGCAGCAGGTATCCGGCATCAGGCCTTCACTGCCACTTCGGCTGGAGCTCTGACACTGCCACCTCGGCTCGAGCTCTGACACCATTGGCAGCTGAGGTGTAGATCCAGTCCTAGATTACGATTTATGGGTTTATATGCTACATTAATAATAAATGAGAGAGCGAGGCACTGGCAACATATCCAAAATAGGTGCCAAATATTAAAACAGATACACCAGAAAAATTCATCAATAGTTTTTAATAATCACTATCTACATTCAATTACATACTGAAGTCTTCCAGGATGACAGTGGAGGAGAAAGAAAGCAGCATTTCATGCACACGGCGGAAATTACCCGCCCCCCCACACACACATACACACACGTATAACCTGGGGCCAAGGATTTATTAAGCCCTTATATATGGATTTGTATTTAATAGTGATACATTTAGAGCTCTGACCGCAGCCCTAAACACTCACTGGGTTTTCCGAAAGTGACTTCTGTGCCACCCACATATAAAATGGGGCGACTCTGAAGTGTAGATAGTACGGAGAGGACTTAAAACGCCATCACCTTTTTGCATACCTCCTCGTCCCATTAAGTGTATTATCCGCACACATCCTGCCCCACCATAAAACACTCCCATTACGGTCCCATTTTGGGTTCTTGGAAAGTGGCAAAATGCTGGAGATTTATGATGGTAGTGATGAGAAAATACCCCTTTTACAGAGGTCTGGATCTGGACCAAAGTGAAAATAGCAACCCAGACAAGATAGCTTGCAGTAATAACTAACATACACTGACATAGATAGATGAATCTTGGTGAATTTAATGTGAAGAAGAATGTACCAAGGCATTTACTTACAGCATATAGTTTGTATGGTACAAGGCAGTATGAGATGAGCGTCCATGTACACATCTACTTGCAAAATCTGGTAGGTAGATGTGATATGAGATATGCAGACAACGTCATCATATGACTGACTGAAATCTAGGTACGGCATACATACAAATATCCTAAAAATCCTTTCCTTGTCTTGTTCTTGTCATGTTTTGTAGATTAAATACCTGGAAAAACAGCGTGAGATTTTGGCAGACCGCTGGTCTATGCTCCAGGTAGAAGATAATTCCCAAAAAGATTTGGAACCCATTTACCTGTCATACATAAGTCGTCTCCTTGCTCAGGTCAACAGTGTAACCAAGAAGAACAATGCAGCCCAGAGGAGCATCCTGGACATGGTGGACACAGTCAATGAAGAAAAAAACAAGTTAGTTGGGGGGGAGGAAATTGGGATGGGTAATGGATACAATTGTCATTGATCAAGACTTCTGATGCCGCTGAGCTCTGAGTAAACAGGACTGAATAATCTAATAAAATTGTAATTAAACATAACTGATTGGTACTAAGTGGCAGTGTACAGGTCCACCTAAAGTCCTGTCTAAGGTCATATTTATATTTATTTACTATAAAATATTCACTCTGCATCTGGTATTGCGCCTGCGTCTAAAATAGACTCACAGCTGCTCCCTTCTTACAACCTTACACAGTCATTCCACTTGCCGTGAGTGCTAAGTATATAGTACAGGGCAATGACATGAGTGGTAAGTATATAGCACAGGGCAATGACGTGAGTGGTAAGTATATAGCACATGGTAGGAATGTGATATATATCCATCTTGATCATTCTCAGAGTCTTATGCTATGGGTGTGAGCCTTGTATATATTTAGGAAGGGATTTAATAATTTCATATTAGTTTATAATTATACTCATTAAGCTGAGTCACAGTATATTGGGTATATATAACTTCTGGAATTGGTGAAGCTCTAGGTGAGGCACTAATATGATGACAGGAATCACTAATCTAAATTTAAAGAGAGGTCAGTCCTAATTTACCTGCACCCAGGTTTCTGTAGTGAATCCTTTCTGCAATTGCCAGTAATACTAATAATCCAGTTACGTAGTGGTCACAGATTAAATAATGGACAAAAATAAAAAGGCAGAAATTCTAATAGAAGAGCATGAGCAGAAAGTGTCGCTCCCTAGCGACACCATGTTATTCATATGTATAGGATTCTCATTCATTCACATGTGGTCACATCTTGCAGATCCGTGCCCTCAGCTCCTGGGCTGAATGGTCACATATTACAGGTTATAGCAGGGTCCAAGAATGACTGCAATAAATGTGCACATGGCAACCGTTCTAAGTAATATTTTCATGACCCTGATAAATGGTGATCATGAACAGTAATTACAACCTATGCAGCTAGCATTGTTTTACCATGAATTGAAACCTAAGCTTGCAGTGAGTACAGTGCACAGTTCCAAAACGACATTATATTTACAACATTAATCTATAGCACTACTATATGGCATTATATCTATTAAGGGCATTACTAAGGCATACAATTACCGAAGGCTTTTCTGTAGAGCATCTCTTTGGGACATGCCCCTCTAAACTCTTTCTGTGCCTGAAAATGTTAAACTTGCTCTCCAATATCACATCGTTTTGACAAAGTACATTTTTATTCCTTTTTCTAACTTAGTCTTAAGTTCATTGTGGTCAAGCAGTGTTTTCAAAACCATATAGTCATGTGATGCTCAACTGTCGTGATGTACCAGCAGAATACATCTGGTTTGGAGAGCTAATTACTATTATCTTCTTCCTTGCCTATGCTACTATGCTGAACTGATAAAGTAATAGATGGGAATTGGCGCATTTTGTTAACAAAAGCATCATCAGGGAGGAGTAACTGCTCCCCTGTTGTAAAATGAAACTAGAGTGACATGCCACATGGCTTTACTGCTGATAGTAAACAAGAGGCCAGACACATGCCTGTGGCATAACATTTTGTGCAGTGGGGACCAGGCAATGTGTTTGCATCCATGGCTGGACTGCTGTCTGACTGCAGCTGCTGAGAGAGTCTCCCAACAACACAACGCTGATGTGAACTAAGGTGTAGAGGGAGCCAGTCAGTACCAAAGCCCTGAGAAAGAAGAAGGCCGAGGATAGAAGATAGCAAATGAAAAGCTGGTCATACACTAGAGTGATTATCAGCCCGATCACCCAATTATTGCTGTAGTTAATGACCAAGATCAATTTTTCAAAAGCCAAGTAAACGCACTAGAAACGCTCTTGTACTATTATTTGGTCTTTTGACATGTTTGTCAAAACTCCCGATATTTTAAGGGAGTCAATCAGCAAGCTGAATGGCTCCCTATTCCTGAAAGGTGCTGCTGCAGATCTATGTACAAAACTGCCTTGAAGTAAACCTTCCAAGCTGTCAGAGCAGCATAGTACATAGATATGCTGCAGCCTCTATTGCAGGGAGTAGTACAGACAGGGATCAGCTTCAGTACCTGTCTGTACTACCTAGCGGGAAATCGTCCCGTTTATTGGGCCACCCCCTGCTGGGACCGATAATCGTCCTAGTGTATGCCCAGCTTAAGACTGGAGTTGGGAGGGGTTGGAGAGATTTAGGGATGGGAGTTTGAGTATATTAGAGTTTGCAAATACATTTTATGTTGATTTTAAAAATATATTGATTTAAAATATTTTTTGCCCCATATTAAGTCTTGCGAAAGGTATATATTTAAGGCTTATTGTGCTTCTATAATAGCCTATTATGGGGCATATGGAGTTCATAAATATTAAGATATTATGGTACATATTTAGCCTGACTATGAGGGCATACAGATTATTACCTGTATCCCTCTATAAGCCCTTGTAATAGGCTTGAATAGTTGACAGATGGTTAAGTAGTTTGTTTGATTTTTCCATGTTAACGTGTTTGTGTTTTATGTGCTCTATATATTTATATGAAAATATGTTATAAGTGAAAATGTTCCCTTTCTTCTTGGCTTTATTCTTTCAGTCATTGCATACATTTTTCTTAAATACCTCTTTCAGGGAGTGATTCTAAGGTTATAATTTGCATTGATTCCTCATCTATGGCACTTATATTATATTATTATTATTATATTTCTGTGTTCACTTCCCTAAAAAGTCAAATTCTGGTTATAGCTTTGCCCTCAGAGTCTTATAATATCAAGCTCTGGCTTTAGTTAGCCACACATCCCCATATGTTGTAAGCTTCCCTGTGTAGATAATCCAATTCTGTTGAAAACCTAGTAAGGTCACATAAAGTATCCTCAAAAATAGCCCATGTTTAGTGCAATAGGACCAGATCCTGACCTATGTTCGGTTTACGATTCAACGTGTAGCAAATTTATGCTTTCGTAATTACTATGCAGTCTCCTCGGTCGTACGAATTGCCGTTTTACGCTTGTCAAACCCTACCTTAACTTTTCCAGGCGTAACTGCTGTTGGCTGTAATGGCTGAACGTACTTACGCGCCTAAGCACTCCCATACTGTACGATTTAAATGCCTCACCCCGCCTCCGAAGCGTAATTACGGGTGTCGTATGTCTGGCATGCTCCTTTGTCTGTAGTTACGTTGTTGATCGTAGTTTCGTAAGTACATTCAGAGACTCTGGTCATAACATCTGCCGCGCACATGCGCAGAACATGCAAAAAAGCATATTTACGACTACGGTGCGCTTAAATACGCTAGCGGTCGTAGGTCTGGATCTGGCCCATAGTGTATAATGTATAGTGTAACATTACAATGTTACAATAGATTAGTCACTATCTATATTATTAAACATATTCCGTTTACTTCTATAGGTATGAAGATCAGTTGTGTTTGCATACAGACATGGAATACGCCTTTGTGAATCTGAAAAAGGTAAAAGTGCTCTTTTAAAATGCAATTTGTACAAATGATTGGTGTGACCACTACATGTATTGTAAATGAGAATGAGATAATCAGCTATATTATAATTGTAGCTAATAGGACTGCAGAGAATATTTCACAAACAAACAACATTTCCCATTAGAAATTGTGCGAATGTTATTGAAGGAATCGGATAAGCTGAGAAATTGTAGCGCCACACGGTTTTGTCCGGTTATGCCATTTATTATGATGGTTGTAAATATCAGGTGGAATAATTGTCATAAAGATGATAAAATTATCTCTTAATTTACTAAAAGATATTGTTGAAGAGGGTTTTCAAAAGATGCAATGATGTCCTTCTGCAGTGTGATGGATGTCCCAGTATGACTTGGGGAGCAAATAGAAGCAAGCAGTCCCAGGTGTTCAATCCTTTTACTCCCCCAATAAAGCAAATCAGACACCTAATAAAAAAAAAACAATTTGGCACATTCTTTAATATAGTGAACAGCTGTCAGCACTGTGATTGGTGGATCACTCCAGCCATCCAACCATTAGCATGCTGACAGCCAATTACTGTCTGGCTTCTGGCTGGGAGGCAGGTAAAGAATGCTGTAATCCACATTCAGACCGACCTGCCTTTCTGCTGGCAGCCCTATGCATGGATTGAGAAGCCATACACAGCATGGAGGCAACAGCCCTGGAGGTAAAATGTTTTCCCCTCTGCCCCCTGGTCCAGTACACAATTTATGCTCATATATCCTACAGTACTTCTTCTCTATAGTCACCAAAATATGATCTCAATTGTATAATCCTATCAATCAGTAACAGGGATGAACACTAATTAATTATATACCTCCACCAATATTATAAATGTCCAATTAAGCTGCCATGACTATAGACAGACCTGTTCTCCCAGTCACTGCTGGCAGTATGTGCTGCGTGAGGATTCTCTCAGAGACCTATGAGTAACCACCCATCACATAATGGGTGGCAGTCAATAAAACCAGGCAGAATGATTATGTCATGTTGCCATTGTAAGGAATTAACACAAATAGATCTTTTATACCATGCCTTCAACTTGCATTCATCCTGTACTGTTATCATGAAGTCTTATGTTATACTGAGTATATACTATATAAGGAAATCACACCCCATATGACACCCCCCAGTTTGGGCTTGTGCTTTTGTTTTGTTTTTTGTTAGTAATTCTTTTTATTTATGCAACATGATTTGCCAAGAACAACACAATAGTGAAATCGCGCTATTTTGCCCCCTCTCATAGGTTCTCAACCTAAAAAATATAAGAAGCTCAAAGAAAAACATAAACACTTCCAGACTTAATAACGACAGTGAATTTACGCAGGCTGCAGGTGTAAATCTGGCTGTGGGAACACATTGCACAAGCGCGTGGCAAAAGTAACACTTATAATACGTAACTTGTACGGACTCCGTGCGATTGGGTGGGACAACGCTACGCAAGCCGATTATACGGATTAGGGGAATAGGAAGGCATTTAAATTGTACAGTATGGGCTGGGTTAGGCACTTACATACGGCTAGATATACAAGGAAAATATGCAAGGAAAAGTTAAGGCAGGGTTCTAAACACGTAAGTCAGCTAAGTTATGTGTGTGCAAGGGGAGTGCATTATACTTAGTAGTGCATAACTTAGGTACGCATGCATACGTAAAACGACCTTAAGTCTGGATCAGGCCCTTTGTGTCTGATCCACAGTTAAGAATGAAATAAGTATGCACGGATTCACAAATATACGCACCTAAGTGCAAGTGCATTCGCATGACACCCCTTTCATTCTAATGGATCTTCACTGACTTCCATGTCCATAGGGCTACCTTAAATCTCTGCGTTTCTTTGTGCGGATTTTGCTAAAGTACGTGCAGACTTTGTAAACCCAGCCCATACTACCCCATTTAAATGTCTCCCCCCACCCACTTTTCTTAACTTCCTACTTACAGTGAACTGGAACACCCCTTCTTATGGATCTCATTAGTTCAACTCGTTGCATAACATCTGGATGGCACATGTTTTTTGTAAAAAACGCAAAGATACACACACAGCATGCGTATATTTAGGTACACTATTAAGTGTGAATCTGGTCCCGGGCCAGATTCAGACTTAGGTAGGAAATAAGTACGCACGGATACGTAAAACTACGCACCTAAGTGGTAAGTGCACTTCCATGACACTCCCCTCGTTCTTAACTTTCCTTGCGTATATTTGTGCGGAGTTTGCTAAAGAACGGAAGTGCTTAACCCCACCCATACTGTCCAATTTAAATGCCCCCCCCACCCACTTTGCGTATCCTCGTTCCTACGGAGTGCTGGCACGCCCCTTCTTAGAGATGTCATTATGTACGGAAATCAACTCTGTGTGTAATGAGTTCTTATGCATAACATCTGCAACACGCATGCACAGAAAAAACGTATACATACGCACACGATCTGCATATTTTTAGGAACGTTATGAAGTCTGAATACGTCCCAAAGTGTTTATATTTATATTTTGTTTTCCTCTTGCAACCTCGCTTGTATTTAGTGATTGTTCCTAGCTCAGCATCATGCCCTGATTGTTACATTACATTACATTTCATAACCATTTAAGGAAACCTGTTGCTTTCCCAGATACAAGTCCTACAGCTAGAGAGTCAGTAGGTCCGTGTGGTTTACACAAACACTCAGACATCCTGGGCATCAGACTATTCATTTGCATTTGATACAAATGAGAATATATTGCAAAGCATCAAACAGGCAAAGCATGTATAATGTGTTTTAGCATGTATTTTGCAGCTGCTTTATGTGGAATCATTCATCTCTATCTAAACAATAAGGGCGCTCAAAAATAAAACAGTAACACAAGTAATAGAGACGCTGGAATGGATTCTAATTTCCCCTCTGTGTGTTTGGTTTGGCATATGTGCGCTTACCTGTTTGGAATGTAGCCATCTGACAGGAGGGGGGAGAAAAATCTTTCTCATATGTAGGTAGTTTCAGAAAAGATGGTAGTGGGTTGTGGATTAATTGGTGTAAACTTACATGTTAATATTTTCAGTACTCAGTGCAAGTGTTCTGCGTTTGTAAACACATGGCTGTTACACATCGGAATACACTACTAATGGTTCTGGATTCCGCACTGTAAGCCTTTCTGAGGCTGAGGTGTGACGACCCGCCATGCATATGGTGTGTACTCATGGTAGGCAGGGGGGAGTTTTTAAAGTGTAAAGTAAGAGTTTGTATAGGCCATTACAGAGGGTCCTTTATTATGCACCAGCCCCATTTTACTTGTGGCATAATCATTAAGGAGGGTGAACTTCCCTCCCACTTACAGAATATAGGATCACACTATCGTTACTTTGCTTCTGCTGTGGGGGAGTTACAAGTGCAATGCATACTTAATTCTGGGTCTGGTCCTTTGATGCCAAAGATTAAGGAACTAAGGATCAGATCCAGATTTCTGCTGCTTCATTGGTCAGAGCTCTGGCCACAGCAATAGCCTAAGTTCACTGCTGGATCCTCGCGGAGCACTGCCCCTTTACTCGTACAGTACATACACTGTTACACTAGCCAGACCCCACCTTCACTTCTCCGTACCACCCCCACAGAAGGGTGCAGAAGTCTGGATACTATTAGTAATTACTATTACTATTTCTCCACGCTGCCACCGAGTGGAAGTACTTCCACTTCCTGCTCTGTCCTGTCAAGGGATTTTTAACCCATCCCGACAGTGCGGCACACACATGAGCCACTTTCCAGATGAGACTGTGTTTAGTAAAGATTCGGCATATAAATATCGTGTGACAGACTAATACAAAAGTTTTGTCCAATTTTAGCTAGAACAATCCTAATCTTTGGGGCCTGTCCTGTTGTCCCACCTTCGTACACGTATGGCCCACAATGGGAAGACTTGGGGTTTGTCTCATCAGATGCTCTACACACTAGCTACTGGTGCACAGGGTATTATATCGGTGTTTAGAGGGACGTTGGCTAAGCATCATACTAGAAGTTGTCATTGCTAGACATTCCCCATTGTGAAGCAGTCACGTGACTGCGATTCTAATACCATACACTTTGGGATAAAAGAGAAAAAAAAGGTGTAAACTGATTGGCAATATGATTACGGCTCAGTAAGTTTGGTCTCTGGACTTATTTATATTTGAAATTTATATGTAAAATAATTGTTCCCTTTATTCACATAACACAAAAGCACAGAGCACACAAAGGCTCAGCAGGTGATGTGCCACAGGCTATTACCGTACAACACACATCAGTTTGATCTAAAGTTTGAAATATAAGAAACAATGCTTTAAAACCAGGTTGCAGGCAACATTGATTATAGAGGAAACCGAGATGTTTAATCTGCTTATTCAAACTATATAGGGCCTGCTAAACTAATGCTTTGGACAAACCCCAAGTTATCCAAATTTACCTTTATCCCCCATGCACACATATGCCTATCTCCAAATATATATATATATATATATATATATATATATATTTATATTTAATTATTATTATTTTTGTACTCTTGCCACTGTTCAATTATATTCATGAATATTAATTGGAATTTCTTTATCAGGAAGAATCCCGATGTTCCAATATAAGAGTGTAAACTGGAGCATAAATTTTTTTTTCCCAAAACATGTCTGAGATCATAGCTATCAACTGTTAATTTTTTTTACTTCAAATGATTAATACAGGAGACTGACTGTAGTGATACATCCATGCACAAAGACAAAGCATATAATAACACAAAAAGAGCAGGTACTGAATAAATCATAGTTGCTGACTCTCCTGGAATGTCCGGGAGACTCCTGAAATTTGGGCAGTTCTCCCGGTAACCCGGGAGAGCTGGCAAATCTCCCACAAGGGACTTGAGGCTTGTGGTTTCCAAACCACGAGCCTCCAGTCCTGCCCCCC
>WWET01000583.1:546550-601113 GCA_011038615.1 Limnodynastes dumerilii
AGTTTACTAGTGTTGCTAGGGACAGGGAGGGACTTGATTACATAAATTGTGTCAACAAGCCCCACCCCCATACCTTTGAAACTCCGAAAGGGGTAACTGATAGATAAATAGTGCCGTTAAGCCAAGCCCTCTGCATGCATCTATGGCTTCCCTCCGGGATCTCCCGGAGGTAAGCTTTTTAAAGTCGGCAACCCTGTAATAAATGTAAAGAGAGTACTTTGTTTTGTTTTGTCTCCAAAAAAATATACACCAATGTCCTTATGTTGCTCCTTATACTTGCAATAGTTGAAATGGGAAATACGCTGGTTATTGTGTAATCAAGTCCCACCCCACTGCACAGCGCTGTGATTCTGACCATTGGGAGGCATCCACAATAACAAACTTTGCATAAGATAGCATAATAAAGCCTTACAACCTTCCTCCCCACATCACCATGTGGTGGATCTCAGCATTGCACAGTTGAACTCAAACACAGCATAGGTTTAGATGCTTAACCTGTAAATTAGAGTTGAGCTACCTACCCACCTCTCAGTCTTATTCTATTTTCACAGTTTAAATTGGCTCCCCTTGCAGTTCAACACAGTATTGCTGAGGTCTACATTTGAAGGTGTATGAATAGCTCTGGATCAGCCCCTTAACCTCTAAAGTTGATAGGGATTGCTCTGCTGTCTGTTCATATACTTTTTGGATGCAATTTAGAACATAGTTGCAGACTCTTCCGAAATGTCCGGAAATTCAGGCAGTTTTCCCAGTATCCCGGAAGAGCCAGCAAATCTCCTGCAAGGGACTTAAGGCTCGTGGTTTCCATTAAACCAAGGCCTTAAGCCCTGCCCCCCTACTAGTGTTGCTAGGGACTGGGGGGAACTTCATGATGCAAATTGCGTCATCAAGCCCCACTCCCCATTCCTATGAAACCCCGAAAGGGGTAATTGATAGTCAATGGGCGGGGCTTAATGACACGATTTGCATAAATTGCGTCATTAAGCCCCACCCCTTGCATGCATTTATTTCTTCCCTCCGGGAAGCTTTTAAAAGTAGGCAACCTTGATTTAGAATTGATTATAGGCAGTTCTCCTGGTATCCCGGAAGAGCAGGCAATTCTCCCACAAGTCTTAGCTAACTACTGTCTATCATTATAGCAATCCCCAGTGTTACCAGGGATTGGGTGGGACTTGATGATGTAATTTTCATCATTAAGCCAGGAACACTATGGATAACAGTGATGATTCACAGGGGCGGGGCTTAAGAACACGATTTGCATAAATCACGTAATTAAGTCCCGTCCCCTTACCCGGTGAGAAGAAATAGAAAGTCGACAACCCAGTTTAAAATTTATTCTTTATAATAGAAAAAATATGATGTTATTTTTAATTCAAAGCTATATGTGAATGCATTTTTCTCTATCTAAACAATGTTAAAAAACTGTTACTGCGCTTCTGATATGGTGGGATGTGTATACCTCAGTGGAAATCTAAATGTATGATAATAATTAGTAAGAGTGAAAACTTCACATAGGGGTTTATTAACATTGGCACAGGGCCGGCCCTAGCCAATCTGGTGCCCTAGGCAAGATTTTGGCTGGTGCCCCCTAGCAGAAAATCCTTAACTTCACAACTTTTCCACAATAATGTAAATGAGGTATAATTTTTATTATTAATGCTTAGTTATATAGTGCCACAAATTGTCGGCAGCACTTTTACATTCACATCAGTCCCTGCCCCTATAGGAGCTACATACTAAGGTCTCTAACACATACATACAATAGGGTTTATTTAGTCAGCAGCCAATAAACCTACCGGTATGTTTTTTCCCAATCTAATACTATATCTACTGACTTCTCAATACAATAAAAAGACCACAATCCAATACAGAGAACATCCTAGTGACCACAACCCAACAGAGAGCATCCTAGTGAACATAATCCAATACAGAGAACATCCTAGTGATCACAACCCAACAGAGAGCATCCTAGTGACCACAACCCAACATAGAGCATCCTAGTGACCACAATCCAATACAGAGAACATCCTAGTGACCAAAACTCAACAGAGAGCATCCTAGTGACCACAACCCAACAGAGAGCATCCTAGTGACCTACCACTATGCAATACACACTGCATTACCATTACAAGAGTATATATTTTCTGGATCCTCCTCCTCTTCTCTCTTCCTTCTGTTGAAATACCACATGGCTAAGTGAGTCCACTGATTTTTTTTGATACCACCTAGGATTTTTGCCTGATTATCATTTTGGGCATAAACTCCAAGTCAAAGCACACCTTGACATAACTGGATTTATTGTCAGCCATGAAAAATGTCTCTGCCAAAGCCTCCAGAAAACTCAAACTTTGTACTAATAAACGATAAAGAGAACTTAAAAAGCATGATTACAATTAAGTAAGTATTGAATTGACCTTTGAGACTCCCTCTCTTGAACAACATGTAATTACATGGGTCTGAGATTTGAACCTATCTAAAAGGCAAGCAGGGCTTTTTTGCCATGATGTCTTTTATGGAGGCACTTGGTCACAACTACAAAACAGAGGATTGGCGTCTGTTCATTGATTCTTTTAAAGTAAGCTTGAAAGCTATGCTACTCCATTACAGCAACAAGTTACCATTTGTACCACTAGTTCATGTTGCTACAATGAAAGAAACACCTGGGAGCATGGAATTCCTGCTAAATAAAATTAATAATGTACCAATGGCATGTCTGTGGTGACCTTAAATTAATTTTGATCTTGCTGGGACCATAACTCGGTTTCACAAAGTATTGCTGTTTTATGTGTGTGAGTGAGACAGTCATAAACAAAAAAATATGTTCACAGACAGTGGCCAAAGTGAACTTTACTAACCTGAAAAATATTTTTAGTGCCCCACTTATTGATCCTGTGAAATTCTATCTGCTTCTACTCCATAAAAAGCTGGGTCTTATCAAAGCACTGGATCAAAGTGGGCTTGCATTAGCACCCTTAAAAAGGAAAATCCTGAGGATCAGTGAAGCAGGGCTCAAAAAGGGGATCCTCAATTATGACAACTGATGTTCAATGGAAGCTTCAATGGTCTGCTTAATCCTTCAGAAAAATGTGCATGAGAGGCTCTCAAAAGCATTTGCCAGAGCTTCATAGGCAGAAATAAGGCAGACAATTACAAAGAAGAGGTGAAAAATCACTTAATATCTTACAAGATAATGGGACCTAATCCTTGATAGTATTCAGCTAAGTTAAGGTTGTTTTATGTACGCATGCGTACACGAGTTACGCACTACTAGATGCATGCCCCTGCCACTCCCCTCGCACGCATGTAACTTAACTGACTTACGAGTTCAGAATCATACCTTAACATTTCCTTGCGGATCTCTGGTCATACATATCGCCTTGCATGCAAGAGCCTAACCCAGCCCATACTGTACAATTTAAACGCCTCTCCCCATCCACAATGCATATTTTCAGCTTGTGTAGGGATGTCACGCTCTATCGTACAGAGTTACGTACAAGTTACATACAAGTTACGTACGATGCATAACATCTGCCACATGCATGACAGTTCATTCCCACAGCCAGATTTATGCATGCAGCATGTGTAAATTAGCTGTCATTATGGATCAACCCCATTGGGCTAGATTTACTAATCTGCAGGAAAGGAAAAGCTGAGATGCTGCCCATAGCAACCAATCAGATTCCAGATCTCATGTTCCTATTACTGTACGTACTAGAAAATGTCATCTTCAATGTGATTAGTTGTGTGCACTTTTGGACTGCACGTAGCCCACTGCACGGTGCTAGGCACAAAAAACCATTAGGTACGGATTTTAAATCCGTGCTTAGTGGAATACGAACAGAAGGGCATGGCAGTCCTCTGTAAGTAGGAAGTTACATGAAAGTGGGTGGGGGGAGGCATTTAAATAGCCTAATAGACTAGGGATAGATTTACTAAGCTGTGGGTTTAGAAAAAGTGAAGATATTGCCCATAGAAACCAATCAGATTCTAGCTGGCATTCTTTAGTATGTAATAGAAAAGCGAGAGCTAGAATCTGATTGGTTGCTATAGGCAACATCTCCACTTTTCCAAAACCCGCAACTTAGTAAATCTGGCCCCTAGTTTGTGTGCGTCTGTGTGTGTTAGGGTAAACTCCATTGGGGCAGGGAGGTGAATGATTGTTTAAAAAATTATAAAGAGCTATGTAATACAGTATGATCGTATACAAATACCTGTTAATAAATTCATTTATTAAAATTCTGTATCCTAAAATACATACAATCGCAATGAAAGCTAATGTATGGATTAAGCCCTTAAGTCTAGATCAGTACCTCTGTTTATATCAACTCAACTATCATACCATTCTCTTACCAATCAAATGCGTTTAATAAAAATTTTCACACAGAGCTAATAGAATTATGGCTGATGTAGCAGAACCAATTAAATGGCATTCTTGACAATTTTCTCTGAATGTCAGGGAAACTCTGATGCTGATTCAGCATAAAAAAGTAACATTGGGCTGGTTCCAGACTAAAGTAAGTGCTTGAACTTAGTTACTCCTGGGCTAAACCATGTTGATTGCAGGGGGAGTCAAATTAATTGTATTCTTTGCATGCAGGGATATATCTTTGAATTGCTTACTGCAACCAGTTACTGACCAGCTTTACTATCACACTGTTATTTAGACTTGGGATAGGAAACATCACCTCTGAACTGTAATACTGTTTGTAACAGATAAAATATGACTCCCCCTGCAATCAACATGGTTTAGCCCAGGAGTAACTAAGTTCAAGCACTTATTTAAGTCTGGATCCAGCCCATAATTCTTTTTGAGATAAAGCCCGTTTTCATGTGAAAACGGGCATTATCATGTGAAAACAAGCAATGGATCACCATGGAAAATGTAGTGTAAATAACACATCACCCTGCCGGCCCATTCTGAAAAGAACTTTGTTATATTTATTTACAGTTAAAGAGCTTCTTATATTTACAAAGCCTGGAAGCGGAGTGTAAAGCTCATGCTGGCGTTAGGGGTAGGTATTCCAGCGATGTTCCCAAATACCCCTCTTTTCCTCCCCCTAATAGCTGTTAATAGAGAGAAGAAAAAGGGGGCATGTATAGGGGGCATGTATATGGAGACCGCTGAAATAAATCTATATGTAGAAATGTAAAAAAAATATTTTGTTTTTTTTATTTTAATTTTTAACATAAAAATAAATATATTCAATTAAAGTATAAAGCAAAACCTACCTTTCCGGGAGACGGGTCTGACTGAAGATTTCAGAGTCCCGATATGAAGACACTGCGCATTCGCATATGAACTATGAATAAAATGCCCTGTGATGACCACGGAGATCATCGTGGGACTTCGCAGGGCAGATAAGTTTTAGTAAATTATATAAATGAAACTGCCAGGCTCGCTGCGAGGAGAAGCAAGCCTGCAACAGCTACATTCATTAAAATAGGAAACTCTAAATAAACAGACCCCTTTGTCCACTATGGTCAAAATAAGAACCTGATTGCCAGGGACATTGAATATTAATCGCACATGCCCAGTAATCATGGCTATCTCCTCACTGCCCTGTGCCCTTTTCTATAAGATTGGCCGAGTGGCTGTCAAATTGTCCAGATGAAAAGCATACACTCCTGCTGGCTACAATAAAAAATGTGGAATTAGCTCATTTTGCATTGACTACACATTATTATTTCTAAGCTATTTAATCATTTTAACTATTCTTATTTGAAATACGTTTTGATTTAGAATCATTTAGCACTATTTATCTTTCAGTTAGCACTAGTGTAAAACATATAATCGAGTACACATTTAACTGATGTTCAGTTTAAATTATATATCTATTTATTTGTTTTAAGTGTTTTAGAGATAAGCGCAGAACTTTCAATGCGTTTAAAACTACTTGCACGTCTTCTGAAAAACTACTAAACTGCGCATATACTAGAGGGATTATTGGTCCAATCATCCAATTATTGCTATAGTGTGTCGGCAGGATGGATTTCTAACACACCTAGGACCTGTTTCAGAATTTTACTGGATCCGTAAGGCAAAACCGCTAGAACGTCCTATGTAGAATTGCATGTTTCTGTTGAAACATGCAACTCTGAATAGTCCATTGCAAAACGTGTTTTTTTTTAAAAAAATGCTCTGACCACAGGTTACCGTAGCCTTTTTTTTTAAAATGGAATGTCTTGGAGACATGACATAAGTTATGACATTCTGGAATGTACCTCGACCTCGAATGAAGCCTCGACTTGGGTACAAAGGTACAAACCCGGGGTTTTGCGTGTGATGTGAAAGGGGAATCACTGTGTAATTATTTTGGTATTATTAGAGTTTCCACTTGTTGTATTACAGATCACTTGTGTTACTTGTCGTATTACGGCCATGTAAAATCTATATTTATATAACTAGTTATGAATTTTATACCTTTACATTGTATCATTTTGTATTTGTAAGGAGAATATTCAGCTGTTGTATTTTGTTTTTGAAAATTTGTATAGATAGAAAACTTGGAGCAATGATTTCTCGACTTAGATTAACTTACAACCATTATATACAAAAATGTGTATAAAATGCATACTTCAAAGCCAGTGAAGGTGTAACTAGCCCCATAATATCATTACATGTGTGTATATCATGTACAGGATGTGGACAACTGCAGCTTGGACCGTACAGAACTGGAATGTAAACAGCGGAATATGAAAGGGTTCATTGAGCTGATGAAATCTGTCTATGAGCAGGTGAGGGTCCTTCTTAATGGATAACTGTGCGCACCACACTTGGCACCTGGGAACAGACATCAATAGTTATTTCATGCAGAAGTGTTATAGTTTATAGTACATAACTGTCCTCACTGACAACCTTCATTCAGTTATCTTGAATGTCTCCAGGTAAAAAGCATTGTTACAGCGCCTGGGGAATTTTCCAAGAATTCTAACGGTGATAGTTGGTTCACCATCCCCTAACCCTGACTCTAATCATCCCCTTTTTGCAGCCTTACCTAAACTCTCAATGTTCGTCAGCCTAACCCTAACCTTGCCCTTTCTAGCAGCTTAACGTTAACCTTTCCTGGACCGCAGTATAACTCTAACCTTTCCATTTTAGCACCCTACCCTTCACCCTCCATGGCGTGCAGCCTAACCCTATCCGCTATTGGGAATGGGTAATTGTTGAAATAACGGCATTTCTACATACTACCAGTTCCCAATAGAAATGTTCTACAGCTTTTAGCTGGATGGTGCCTGAAATCAGCCATTCGCAATGACGACTGCATCCCTTCATACATACATGTAGCTTCTACAAGAACCTCCTTCCAGTCCTGTACATATACAAATACCACATATACCATATACCACATATACCACATATACCATATACCACATATACCATATATCACATATACCACATATACCATATACCACATATACCACATAATCACATATACCACATATACCATATACCACATATACCATATACCACATATACCACATACCACATATACCACATGCCACATATACCGTATGCCACATACACCATATACCACATATACCATATATCACATATACCATATATCACATATACCATATACCACATATATCACATATACCACATATACCATATACCACATATACCATATATCACATATACCATTTTTCAACTTACCTGTACAAAACATTTTTTTTTACATTTTGTGGCATAATTTTAGATAAATTTAGTCTGAACAGAGCAAGTAGACATTTTAATGAATATACTTATTTGCAAAATAATACAAATTTATTTGCTCTGCTTGCTTTAAAAGGAACTAAAAGAAGTGATGGAGGAGTCTGGAGATATATCAGTACTTCTGAACATAGATCAAGTCTCTCTAATAAACCTGGAAAGTGTGGTCAAGGAGGTGAAGGAACGTTATGAGAGTATTGCAGCTAGAAGTCGTGAAGAGGCCCAAGCACTTTCCAAGAGTAAGGTAATCACTGTTCACACAAATCTATCCCCACAAGCAGAAAATTGTAAGCCAGAGAAATAAGATCAAAATATAAGTTTCCTGCTGCTTCCTGATGTATCTGGGCTGGCATAGTGGTGCAAAATGGGTACAGTTACTATGGTGTCTGGATGACAGTGGGGTCTAAGGCTGTCACCCACCCTGCACCCATGGATGAAACACCATCCAGGAATGACAGCATTGAGCTGATAGCACCTCACATTTTTTTTTATAAACACCGCTCATAGGTTGATCCTGATAGTAGAACTAAGCAGTTGCAGTGTCTGTTCTGCAGCTGCCAGGTCTGTTGCAATTCCAAGCATGCACAGAGCATCTTGTGATAATTTGTGCCCCCATCCAGACGTCCGTCAGCACCATTGCTATGGGTCCCAACTAGGTTAGTAGAACAGACCAATGCTGCACACATGCAGAACAGTTGCCTTCCAAACATGCATAGAGCAATTAGCATCCCATGGTGATTTACACCTCACCCTTTCTCATTCAGACATCTAACAGCACCCTTCCTATAGGGCCTGTCTGTGTCTACGGACTGTATTTAGAGATAAGAAAGAGTTAGATGCGGGCCGATCCGCAACTAACTCTCCTGTCCAGCTCCCGAACCCGCTCGCATGTTTTTAGGTGCCTAATGGAATTTAAGAGTGCCATAGGCTACCTTATCTTACCGTGTGTATTTTCCTTCTTACATCGGCTGTCCTACATCCCTCCCCCCACCCACTTCTGCCTAGACACTCCCAGAGGCTGCACTGGCACACCTCCTTCTTCCTAACCTAACAGGTGTGGTCTTTAAAGTCCACACGCACTAAATCTACATACCTAATTTGTATGTAAATTGCGTAAATGACTTACTACGCATGTGTAATAGGTTATTTCCTAATTCTCCGCACTTAAGAAGCAGAAGCTTCTTCGGTGGGAATCCAGTCCTACTTCTGCAACTGGGCTGGGAGCAGTATCTCCTCAGGCTAGTCCAATCTTGGCAGGTGCTGGGGTGGGTTATTGGGTCAAGTATTGCCCCATTATAATAACTGCCAGTCACTCCCATGTGAAACTGTCTAAGAGACAAGTAGTGAGCAGAAATGATGGTTTCAAGGTAGACATTGGAATGTTTTCATACTGAGCCTGAAGAATAGCCACCATTGTTATGTATCAGGAGTTTTAGTATTTAACCAAAGACGTCAGAATGACAAGTGGCAAGTCAAATCCACTTTTTTACAGAAGTCATTTGCTAATGTCATATGAAGTAATGCAGTTTACATAAGTGGTGTAGCCATGGTGATCAATGTTTTGACAAGGTAATTTCACGACAGATACTTCTCATACAAATTTGGAAAAATAGTATATTTTGAGCAATAGCCTAAATATAACATAAAGGTGTTAAAACACAAAACATTTATTAATACTTGAAAATAAACAGACCACATGTGCCCCTTCCCCCATTGGCTGAATTTAGACTTCCTTGCGGTAAACGCACAGAGGTTTGGTCCTTAGTCATTATGGTTGGTTGATGGCCAATAGTGTTGTTTCTGTCTGACTTCTAAGGGCCAGATTCACACCTAAGAAGCAGTCGCTTCTTAGGTGCGTAGCTTTAGTAAAGGACCTACTGCGCAGGTGTAGTAAGTCCTTTACGCAATCTATGTACCAGTTCGGTGCATAGATTGCCTCTGTGTGGTCTTTAAAGACTGCACAGAGTATTTTAGGTAAAAAGAGGCATAATGCCGCCTCAGGGAGAGTTTGGGTAAAAGTGGGAGGTTGGGAGGTTGGAGGTATTTAGATTAGCCGGGAGGTTGTGGGGAGGTGGAGAGCGGAATTTTCCATGCGGCCATTGCACGGATAGTTAAGGTAGCTCTATGGCACTCGCAAGTGCCATAGGGCACCTTAAAAGGGGGACGGGATGGGGGCAGGGCGGGTGAGTTAGGCGCGGGTCTGTCCATACCTAACTCACACCGGATCTGTGAATCCAGTCCTAAATACTTACTTTGGGCCCTGATTCAAACCTAAGAAGCTGCTGCTTCTTAGGTGCGTATTTTTAAGAGAATATGAACTGTACATACATAGTCATATAGACTATGCAAGCTACGTAGTAGTTAAACAAGTAGATTCACTACATGCAGTCTTTAAAGACCACACATTGGGCTCTATTTATAGACAAGTTCATTTTTAAATGAAAGAAGCTGATCCAGGCTCGCTTCTATTCGCAGCGAGCCTGGCAGCTTCCCTCACTGAATGTAATAAAACTCACCTGCCCTGCGAGGTCCCGCGATGATCTCTGTAGCAGGAAACTTCATTCATACGAAGAAGAGTCTTGGCATGAAAAGCACTGCGCATGCGCAGTATCTTCATACCGTAACTCTGAAAGCTTCAGAGTCGGACGCGTCTTCCGGACAGGTAAGTTTTGCTTTTTTTTTCACAGTTATTGGGCCTGATCCAGAACAACGCTTCGAAACGAATTTACGCGTGGCGGAGACGTAAAATCGCTGTTTAGAACGCACTGCACATGCGCACCATAGAAAATACGCACATTAACGTAGAGTAATTGTGAACGTATGGGCCATTCACGTATTTGTCACGTAAATACTTACGCGTGGGGGTGTGCCAAATTTACGTTACTCCAAAATACGTGTGAAATACATGAAGTAGGCGGGGGGTGGTATTTAAAGTGTACAGTATGGGCGTGCTTAGCTGCGTAAATTCGTTCAGCCCATACGTACGTGTGCGTATGACAGCGGTTACATTGGAAAAAGTTAAGGTAGGGTTTGGAAAGCGTATCTTGACAAAATACGTCCGTGCAAGGGGTGTGCCGAGGGGAGTGTAGCGAATTTACGTGCACGAAAATACGCTCCGTGAATAAACGTACGCCACACGTAGTTCTGGATCTACCCCATTGTGTTTTTTTATGTGTATATGTTTATAATTTATTTTTTAAGAGGGGAATATGGGGAGATTGCTGGAATACTTACCCCTAACGCCAGTTTGAGCTGGCGTTAGTTTTTCACCGGGAGCGGAGTGTAAAACTCAGCTCCCAGACTTTATAAATATCACGAACCGCAAGCCCGATCTGAAAAGAACGGGCAGGCGGGGGGACACTATATGTACAGGCATCGCCATGGAAACTGTAGTTTGCAAGGTTTATAAATATCAAAAACTTCAATTTTCTGTGATAAAGCCCGTTTTCACATGAAAACGGGCTTTATCACAGTAAATGTTCTTTATAAATAGAGCCCATAGTTTTTTTTAGTAAGAGGAGGTGTGCAACTGTGGCCTTTGTGGGACATTAGGAGAAGTGGGTGGTCTCATGGAGATTAGGCAGGGAGGGAGGGAGGGTTAGGCAATGTCCGTGCATATTTTCCCTGCTTAAGTGGGGAAATACGCAGGGAAGATAAGGTAGCCTATGGCACTTGTAAGGCACCTAAAAAACGGGGGCTGGACATGGGAAGGAACTGGAACCTAAACTGCACCTACGGATTTCACACTTAAGTGTGACTCTGGTCCTCTAAGGTGATGGGTTCATATTAGGTTTTCATATATGGGAAACTCATCTACACAAAAATAATTGCAGCAAATAGAACTGCACATATACACGATCATTGGCTCACTGGACTATTATATGGTTATTTATGTAAATTCAGTATTCAGTAAAGTAAATTATATTTACTTTAAATATAATTGTATGATTCTCTTAATATTCTGGAATTTTTTATTACATGTTTCTTTTAATAAATGCTGTAATAATCATACTGGTTTAATGAAAAACACCTTGTGTTGCAATTGTACAGTTACAACAAGGGGTCTTACAAGCTGGGCGCTGCGAATCTGAACTAGAGAGCAGCCGCGGCCAAATTAGCCAACTTAACGGCAAGATCCAGCGTCTGAGGTCAGAGGTCGTAAGCATTCAGAACCAGGTAAGAGTTTTGTCTTTGTCTGGTTAACCACAGATGATACGTTGTTTCCAAGATTCTATTCTCTACATCTAATGGAGTGGACAAACTTGGTCCTTGTGATCTACCAACGTGTTTTCAAGGTCTCCTCAGAGATCATGACTATCATGTGTGGATCTTTAAAAACTTAGTTTGGCCATCTCTGTCTTAAACCATGTGCAAGTGCTTAAAAACACATTTAAGCATTATTATGCTCATTTTGTTTAGGTGTAATAATAAATGGACTAATCCTAAGAGCCCTTAGTCTCGAAAAACAATTCATTGCACGCATTTCCCAGTGCATGAAATATGCTAGTAACGTTCTTTTTGGTTATTTAGTGTACCCATTTGGAGCAACAGGTGTCACTGGCAAAAACAAACAGTAAAAACTCCCTCCAAGATGCCAATGTAAAGCTTGCTGAAGTACAAGCAGCTCTGTACAAGGCCAAGCAGGAAGTTGCCCGGCAACTGAAAGAATACCAGGACCTCCTGAATACAAAACTGAGTCTGGATATAGAGATTGTCACTTATAAAAAACTACTGGAAGGAGAGGAGAGCAGGTGAGGGTTATTTATTATTATCCATACCCAACATGCTGTATATCTATGTAACTGTAATGATGTCAAATCACTAAAATAAAGATGTATGGATTCTAGACCAGATCCAGAGTTACATCTGGGAAAACATGTTGAATTTCATGGAGCATCAAATACATGATTTTCATGCATGGGGAATCAGGGGCATAATTAGACCGACTTGGGCCCCAAACGTGGGGGGGTGGGGTGTGAATATGGATGGAGGTGCTTGCACCATGATTCCCACTGTGTCTGGCAAGTTCACAGAGCTGTGGCTGCTTGCTTCAATATATTAGTAGCATTATGTGGCTCTGTATATGAAGCTGTCAGGATGTGATAGCAGCTGCGCCTGAACCACCATACTCACAGATAGCGGGCCGTATTCAGAGAATCGCTTCCATAAAAGTATGCAATTATACGCACGGCCGGTGCAGGCCAAACCCCCTCACACCCATGACACTCCCCTCTCTCGGCCGTGCTGTCGGTGACGTACGAGTCCATAGACCACTTGTAACTTTCCGTGAGCAGTTGAGTGCGTATGTGTCCTCTGTACATGCGATTCATAGTCGCGCCCACATAACTTCATTTAAATGCCTTCCCCCGTCCCTATTTATTTAAATTTTCATGTGCGTATTTTTGCGTCGCATATCCGTACGTATGTACCCAAGGGCGATTCACAAGTCCATCCATGAGGCACTTACGCATGTATACTCTACGTATACTACGTAAAAAAAGTTACTATGCATGCGCAGTTGAAATGTACCTAAAAATACGCACGCAACTCGCCGTGAAAACGTTTCTCTGAATACGGCCCAGCAACTCTAGTTGACATGCTAATATACTAAAAGCTGATGGCTAAAGTGGTTTCAAACCAGCGCTCAGGTGCTGTTCTGAGCAATGCAGAACGTCGTCCGAACTGCACATGTACCAGATGAGGGGAGGGGGATAAACCCACAGAGGAGGCTTTGTTCTGAGCCTCTCCCCTGCTCAGGGCGTNNNGCCTAGGGCTATTCTCCATGGGAGCATTGTAGCCAGTCTGTCATGGTCCCCACAGCAACTGCACCTGGTAACCCACGGTAGTTACGTAGGGCCTGATCCAGACCTACGCCATTGCACTGTGCGTACTAACGCACAGCGTACTTCCCATGCACTCTCCCTGACACTACCCCCGTCCAGCCGTAGTTACACTCTTTTATGCCGGCTAAAGGCTACCCTAACTTCAGCCAGCGTAACAGAGTGTAACTACGCCAGAACCACTGTGTAATATCTTAACCCTGCCCCTCTAGCCTAATTTCCCTGCCTCCCTCACCTACCTTCCCTAACTGTAGCGAAGTTACAGCGATCTTAACTTTGGAACGTTACTTCAACTGTAACTACACTACAGTTAGGGACGCCTGATTCCCACTAAAGAAATTCCCTAACTACGCCGGGAATCTGCCCGGAACTACGCCAAAACTATCTGCCTGGCGCATGCGCAAATTAACAGCCAGTCTTACACATACGCCCGCCGTAGCTACAGCGGCGGGTGTTGTTCTGGATCAGGCCCTTAGTTACGTCACTGGGGACAATACTTTGATTTTGCTTATTGGGTACATATACTAGGTTATTAGTAGGCCATCTACATTTTGTTCCCTAAAATATAGGCAGCTGGTGGGAGTCTTATATTTATCAGCCACCTGCTATATGCGGGTCCCTTGTACTTCTTCTTGTTTAGAAAATCATTATTGCGGAAGTAAAGTTTTGGTCATTGTGGGCACTTAACCCTTCTGCTAATTTCTTTCAGCATAACATATTTCCCATACAATAAACCTTAGAACAAGTGCTTGCTGAACATCAGAGGCCTTATAACACAGACACCATACATTATTAGGACTGAGTTTTTCAATTTTATTTTACAGGCTAAATTCTCCTTCTGTTGTAAATGTCCACTGTGAAACCGGTAAGTCTTTCTATTTTATTTTTTACTGTCTTATAATATTCTTTTACCTACTAATACATAAATACATTTTATTGGAATATATTCTAACATTCTTTAAGCCATATTATATTCTTTGTATAGTATATACCACCCAAGTATCAGATGTGTACAGTCTTCTGTACCAATTTCCCCCATGTCC
This sequence comes from Limnodynastes dumerilii, assembly GCA_011038615.1. Taxonomy (NCBI): domain Eukaryota; kingdom Metazoa; phylum Chordata; class Amphibia; order Anura; family Limnodynastidae; genus Limnodynastes; species Limnodynastes dumerilii. The sequence continues at coordinate 561,148 of WWET01000583.1, forward strand.
AACCAAGCTCAACATATGAATCCAAATACTTCAATTAGGGAATTTCGCACAAAACTGGACCCTACCTGAGAAAGATTACTTTACCTAGTAAATATATCCAGCAGTATCATACAGTGCATCTTTTTCGGTGCATTTAAACTATTTATATTGAAAATGTGGCATGCATTTAATTAATAATATCCATTTAAATTGTAATTTTCTCTGACACCTTTTTGGGTTATTTGGAAGTTATTTGGAAGCACTTGACTGGTTGTTACCATCTCTCTAACGGTGGAGAGTCGGAGAAGCATCTTGATTGCCCCGTAGGCCCATCCTTTGGACCTCAGCAGCTCCTCTGTATGTAAACCTATTCTAAAGTAGCACAGGAGAGTACCATAACCCCTCCCCCCCATCACCAATTCACAGCTGACTTACTATGTTGCTTGCTTGCTACATCCCTTAATTTAGGATATGGACCTTTGCAGTTGACTAGGCAGTGGCCTTCTGGGCTCCTGCAAAAACAGAGCTGGGGCCTGATCCAGAGCTAAGTATTTGCCTGCTGATGTGAGTCAGAGGTACACGTACTCTATACAATTTATGACCCGAAGCAGGGCATTTCATTACTGGGCCAAGAATAACACAGGCATATTTACCCAATTTACACAGATGCTAATCTAATCTACAGCTTTAGTTGCATCAGTTTGCATCAGCCCAAGGCTTTGTATAAGCATTAATAATGCTGATATTAATGGTGACAATATTTGTGCATACAATGATCTTTCCCAAAATTCATATTCTTAAGCACAGTTGCTTTGGTTTTGTGTGTTCCTGCTTTTACCCTGAATCAGTCAACTGGTCCTTGTGGTATCAATCTACCTAAGGCATGCACCCACTGACAGCATGTAATACTCAGAAGCTCAGTGTTGTTTGCCACTGCTTTATTTAACAAAGAAAAAAAATGACTTGTTAATTCCTACATTACTCAACCACTACATCTATCATGTGTAATTCATGAATATTCCCTCTTTTCTCTGCAGAGGTGAGGAGACCGGATTTCCAAAGGGCTTCCCGATCTCAAAATAGCAAGAATTCCAGGAGAATAAGGAGCAGCACTTAAGAAGCAAAGGGAACCTTCCTCTGTCTCTGTCAGCTGCCTGTTATACTTCCTGCCATTGCAGACCTACAGTGTCACCAATAGGAAACACATAAATGGGTCATGTTTAAGGATATCCGTAATGAATTACAAGTTATTTCATTTATTTTCTTATATGTTTTCATAATTTATGTATGTTTTCCACTTTAGCACGCAAAAATAAATACTATTTGTATACAGTAATAAGGAATAAGAATTGCACATATGGTATCATGCCAAAGCTAAGGTATTTTTTATTTAAAAGATAATGTTGTAGTGTTTGCCTATATTAATAAAGAGCACTGTGATTAGTGACAGTGGACCTGATTCAGAGACTGAAAATAAGAGAGGAAAGTTACTCATGGTTGCCTACTTTTGCAATTGAATATCAGGGAGATTGTAATAGCACTATCAAGGTGCTGCACCAAAGGGGTGTGTCCTATAGCACCAAAGAGATGTGTCCTGTGAATAGCTCCACCCATAGGTGTATCTAGCACCGCCAGGAAAACTATTTTACAATAAAAATGTCAGTATTTATTGATTATTAAATTGTCAGTGAATACTTTCATTACTATCTTTATGAAAAAAAGCTAAAAGTGACGGTGCAGCTGATTAACAAGATTGTTTCATTACATCTTGGCCCCCATGAAATTGGTCATCTCCACAGACCTCAATGGATGAAATTAGAATCAGTGAGATTACCAAACACTTCAGGAAGTCAGGGAGATCACCCAATCTTCAGGGAGTCTCCCTGATATTCAAGGAGAGTTGGCAACTATGAAGTTACTCCTGGGCAAAACCATGTTGATTTCAGGGAGAGTCAAGGTAATTGTATTCTTTGCATGCAGAGATATATCTTCGCTTTTGCTTACTGCTCACAGATACTGACCAGCTTTACTATCACACTGTTATTTAGACTTGGGATAGGAAACTTCACATCTCAACTCAAACTCCCTGAAATCAACATGGTTTAGCCCAGGAGTGACTTTCCTCTCTTATTTTCAATCTGCGAATCAGGTCCAGTATACCCTTTCCATCAACAATTTATTTTTGCTATATGCCCAAGTTATGTGATGTAACAGAGATATGGCATGTACAGTCTGAAAATCTTTATGTTCAAAAATGTTATATATTTCTATGGACAAATAACATGAACTATTAAGTAATTTCACCTTGTAAAACTCAGTAGTTATCTAGTTATATAACAAGGAAATGCTTGCTACAATTCATCTTTATATACTAACAGCTCTTTACTGCTGTGCATTCAGAAAAAATGTCTTCCACACATAAATAAAAGATTTAAATAAAACATCTTACAACCTGATATATGCAATGTCCATGGTGGCCAACATAACTATACCATAGCCTGAGACATTGCATAGTGGACACACACGGCCTGATAATCCTGGCTAAGGACCGTGTCCTCATTTAGTAGTGGTATGCTAGCGGACCTAATTACCATAAGTGCTCATCGCACTTATACCCTAACATTTATGCACCGGTCCCCACTTAAGGGCCGGTGGATAACTGAGGATCATATGTAAGAGCTTAGCCAAGCCCTTACTGTATGATTTATATACCTCCCTCCTCTCACCATGCGGACATGCTTTGACCGTGTCGTCCTTTCCCGCCATGGGGACAACTTCCAGCACAGAGATTTGCACGCAAAGTCAGCATTGTGCGCATGAACAAGCCAAATGTGGCAAACAAAACACACACATGTGGAAAACGGCCGCTACTATTAAATCTGGATCAGTACATGGCATACAGTATATGATAATGTTGTCAGCTTTGAAATATACATATACACACACATGCATATACACACACACACATACACACACACACATACACTTTTCTAGTAATTATTTAATATGTGAAACTATATATATATTTTTTTATGAGTTTGCAGCAAAGGAAATACCATGAAACTTTTATGACCCGGAACCTCTTAATTGCAAGTATAGACCCTCAGGGTCTGCTCACTGGTGTGTACTACGACATTTTTTGACAACTGCACATGTTACAGATGCTTTGAGGCTGTCACTCAGTGCTAACAGGATAGATTTATTTTTATGCCTGTAAGCATCGTTTTTTTCACACATCTTTGAAGTCAAAAATACAAGAAAAACATCAATCTGCACACAAAACCGTAACGATGATGTGACACAATCAGCAAGACAAGTGCTAGCCGGCCAAAATAAATAGGATGAACGAGGTTTAAACAACATGGGACTCCCAACCTGCTATTGTAATCACAAGAGCTGGCTAACATTGCACTAGATTTACAGTTAGCAATGAAATATGTACGCGCGGATTCACAAAAATATGCACCTAAGTGGCAAGGCAACTACCAGGACACTCCCGTCGTACATATAGCTTTTGGCTGACTTCCGCATTCATAGGGCTACCTTAACTCTCAGTGCGTATGTCTGTGCTTAGGTTGCTTAAGTATGTGCATACTTAGCAAACCGCACCATTAATACCCCATTAAAGTGGCTCTCCCACCCAGTCTTCTTAATTTCCTTCTTACGGAGGACTTGCACACCCCTCATTACTTATCTCACTAGGAATGGAGTTGAAGCCCATGCTCAATGGATTCCTGTGTGTAACAGCTGGTTCTCAAGCATAACTTTGTGATCTGGGCATGCGCAGATTATCCATTCCTAAAAATACGCACAAAGGGCCTGATCCAGACCTACGCCCACGAGCGATCGTACGCCGGTCGGGAGCGTAAAACCGGGAGAAAAAACGCACTGCGCATGTGCAGTATGACAACTTCCGGTCGTCCGAAGGACATGAGCGTACAGCGAGCGTATTTTGAGCGTTTTTTTCGCCCAAGGGGTGTGCGTTTTGTACGACAATAGTCCGGACGCTCGAATTACTACACAGAGGCGGGGATAGCCATTTAAATTGTACAGTATGAACGTGCTAAGCCTCGTACGACCAGCGTATCGGTACGAAAATTCGCACGTACGCTTGAAAAAGTTTAGGTAGGGTTCAGCCGCCGTAAGTCGGTACAATCAATGGGTGTGTCATGGGCGTGAAAGTTTATACGCCCGGGCGATCATACGCTACGCTCGCGGGCGTAGGTCTGGATCAGGCCCCATGTCTTCAAATGGACAGCTATAGGGAATAGGAGAGAGGAGGAAGGGGGTAGAGAGGTCACCAATGTTAGAGATGCAGTAGGCTCTAGAGATATACAGAATGAGAAGGACGGGTTCAATTTCAACAGGGAATTGGTGCTAGCTGACCAGCGGGTCCAAACCCTGTGGAAGCGGTGGAAGGGGTTGCATGTTGAAGAGTCTACATCTTGTAATATGCCTCCTTGGTGCCTCTCAAGTAAGCGATCCTCCTTTTCATGCCAGCAACAAACCATATGTATGACATCAAGGAACGTAAGGAGGGATGCTTTTTCCAAGCCTTAGCAAAAGCCATTTGGCCGCCGGCAGGATGTGGGAAGCTAATTTACGAGAAGAGGCATCGTCACAATTAGCCTTAATCAGGATTGGTAAACAGGCTTAATGCAGCTATGCTGTCTGTCACGACTGATTAACTTGGCGACAGACAGCATAGCTGCATCAATCACTCAGAGAACAATATGGAGAGAGAACTGTAACATAAAGGTACTTCTAGGCTATTTATATCTGCCAAGCTCCCTTACTATCTATGTACATTGTATCTCTGTACTGTTGCCTCTAAAGTATCCAACTTACCAATGATGATTAAGGCTAACTGTGACCGGAAACTTTCAAGCTACTCTAGAGACTTTTTGGGCAAACTGTCTCCCAGTATGGATTTTTTTGTGCTAAATGCCTGACTTTTATCAAAAGCTCTGTTTCAAGTATTTGGATTCAGCGACAATGAATGTGATTCACCGCAATTAGATTAAGTGGAGCTCCATTGTAGGTATATGGTGGGCTATTTAAGCTGCCTGATCAACAGCTAGTATTACCACTATCTATGTGCAGAAGCTACTTATTTTTTATTTGAATTATTATTTTAATTTTAATAAAATTTAGATTCCTTAAGCGCTTATCTTTTTTCTCTATTTTTGGCTTTATGGGATCTATCCCTCCCTAGAAGCTGCTGAGGAGTTTATTTTATTAAGTATATCCACTATTTACACTGAAAAGCTGCTAGCGCTCCAGATGTCTTCCTTCTATCCCCTTCAATTACATGAGTAACACATGTTGGGCAAAGTATATTTGGTAGCGATAGTGGGTGTGAGTATGAGTACACACAGAAAATGCACTTAATCAGCTTGTTTGTTTATTAAAATAGGATCTCAGGTTTAACACCTTTAAAAGATGTAATGAACAGAGAAGAGTTGGCACAGTATAACAATAATACAGTATGACAGGATTTAGGATCACACAGGGTTTATACAGAATACACAGCAGATGGTATAAGCAGGATGCAGGCTGTATATGGTATACACAGCACACACTGTGGTCTCCCAGTAACTGTACACTCTCTCTTACGTACTGAATGAGTTCAGCACATCACTTTATATACAGAGATAAAGGGCGGGAACTTACTGCACATGCTCAGTGCTGATGTCATAGCCACTGCTAATGGAGGAGGAGCTCAGAGTGAACTCTACTCTAACAATGCCAAATACTCATGCAGCTCCCACTTCTGGAACTTTTCAATGCATTTAATAGTGTTTCCGGCTTTTTATGTTAATCTAGTATAGATCCAGTTGTTTCATTTGAATTCAGTGTGTGTTTATCTGGCTTTTGTAGCACAATTTCAATGTATTTAATATGTTTTGTGGGTTCTTCAGTACATTTAATATCATAGTTACCGACTCTCCCAGAATGTCTAGGAGAGTCCCGAAATGGGGGCAGTTCTCCCGGTATCCCGGGAAAGCCGGCAAATCTCCCGCAAGGGACTTGAGGCTCATGGACGGCCTCAAGTCCTGCCTCCCTGCCTGGCAACACTAGTTTACTAGTGTTGCTAGGGATAGGGGGGGACTTGATGATGCAAATTGTGTGTCAGGGGTAATTAATAGTCAAGGGATGGGGCTTAATGATGCGATTTGCATAAATTGCGCTAAGTCCCGCCCCCTGCATGCATGTTTGGCTTCCCTCCGGGATCTCCCGGAGTGAAGCTTTTAAAAGTTGGCGACGCTGTTTAATATTGTTTCTTGTTTTTATGTGAATCTAGTATAGATCTTGTGTGAATTCAGGGTGTATGTGTCAAAGTGTGTGTGGAAGGAGCTGGCTTTTGTGGAACTTTTTAAATGCATTTAATATGGTTTCTGGCTTTTCCAACACATTTACTATGTTTATGGCTTAGCCCCTCTCCCACAGAACAGTATAAAGCAGTGTTTCCCAATCCTGGTCCTCAGGTAACACTAACAGTGCATGATTTCCAGGTCTCTGCACAGAGCAAGTGATAAAGGCCCAGATCCAGAACAATGTTCTCAAGCGTATTTACGGTTCACGGAGACGTAAAAACGCTATTCTGTATGTACTGCGCATGGACACGGCAGATGTTACGGCACGTAACTCTGCACGTATGTACCAGACTACTATCAACAGCGTAAATACGACCAAAGGGGCGTGCCAGCCATACAACTCCCGTATTTACGCTTTGGAGGCGGGGCGAGGTATTTAAATCGTACAGTGTGGGCGTGCTTAGCAGTGTAAGTATGTGCAGCCATTACGGCCGATAGGAGTTACGCTTTGTTAAAGTTAAGGTAGGGTTTAGAAACGGAAAGGGAACGTAGGTCTGGATCTACGCCATAATGAGCAGCACCTATGGAACTTTTAAAATGTGTCAGTCAGTAATGAACACACCTGAGCTCCAGCAAGGAGACCTGGAAATCATGCACTGTTAGTGCAGGGTTAGGAAACACTGGTGTAAAGCAAAGAATTCCTTCAGACTGTCCCTGAAATGAGTACAAAGTCTTGATAGATTAAATCACCAATGCGACTGCTTCTTCACCAACATGGCCACCACCCAGGTTAATGACCTGAGTTCTCAAACATCCCACTTCTAGCACAGGGGTTTTCTAGGACACTGGTAATCTGCTCTGCATTTGCCTACGAAGCAAAGGTTTGCATTTATAGTAAGCATGCGTTGTATCCTAAACAACAATGCTGAGACCAGAATATTAATGTGGACAGCTTTATTACTATTCCACTGTAGTTGGAATTTCTGATGCTGTGTATATAGTAAATAGAGCAGTTGCCAAGTAGTGCAGAGAAAGCTGATGAGTCACATTCCTTGACCATCAGGTAACAGCACCTGCCTGAGAACACAGAGCAGCACAGAAGATTTAGAGGTTTCCGACTCTCTGAAGTTGTGGCATAGAGGGTGTGTCTGCAATGTTATACTGAGGCATTGTGACACTGGGAATCTTCTCTTCTCTGTATCCTCCGCATTGCTGGGCTCTCGTTTTGAACAGCCAATAGGAAATAGACAAGTTTAATTTATTCATGTTGCTTGAGGCTAGGGAGCGTCATGAGCTGAGGAGAAATATGTCTCTCCTTGATTATAGAGAGAGCATATTTACTGAGCACACACCAACCCCTCTCTCTGTGCACACCCATATCTACTTGTAAGGAGATGGCAGTGCTCCACCTGCTGGTCAAAATGGAGACATGCAGCTAGACAAGATTTAGAGCCAGATTTACTAAACTGTAAGTTTGGAAAAGTGGAGATGTTGCCCATAGCAACCAATCAGATTCTAGCTCACATTCTCTAGTATGCAATAGGAAAGTGAGAAATAGAATCTGATTGGTTGATATGGGCAACATCTCCACTTTTCCAAACCTTTAGCTTAGTAAATCTGGTCTGGTCTTAGGCTTGTTCAGGTAAACATTTTGTGGAACACTTAATATAGACAAAATTACAATGTTAGAAATAGTTGCAAATAGCAAAAGAACACAACAAATGCTAAATTTTATGACTTTCAATACAGACAGGACAGCTCTCTATATGTGTGGCAAAGAGGGGTTATCACTATTTTTTTTTCATCAGCAAAGGCAAAGTCTGCAGACAGTGAGAAAAGTCACAGTAGGGAGGCAGAAATGTGCTCTAGTCTATTGGTTCTCAAGTGCTTGGAACAAGTAAAACTAGATTCAGTGTAGTATCACCATGCTGACGCAGAGAAGCATTGCATTCACACTCCCCCACTCTGTGCTTGGCCACAGTTGTGACCCCCAAAGGTAGGTACTGTCCCTGGAGTTGCTGTCTGTCAAATGGATAAGAATGTTATGTGAGTATTCCACTGTGTGTGTTGTCCCTATACACCACCAGTGCAGACAGGACCAAGTGGCATAAATGTAGGATGTGATCTGCACACCTGGCCATGCAGCGCTCTGTAGTTAAAAAGGAGTCTAGAGCTCGGTACACACTCAGGCTTTCTTGATAGATAATCTTGCCAAACAAAATATTGTTTCACCAGATATCATGTGTACTGTCCAAAGATGCTCAAAAATCTATTGAAATGGTCTGTGATCCTTTGAATTGATCTTTTGGAGCTCCTAATATGCCAGATCAAAGAGAGAAATATATGTTTTGCTTTTTGCAAGTGTGTCCTGTGTCTATTAGGAGATCTTTGGACGGTACACACTGGTAAGATATCTGGTGAAACGGTCTTTTGATTGTGTGATTAGAACGATTATCTGCTTAAAAGCCCCAGTGTGTACTCTGCTTAGGGACGCAGCTTGTAATGATGATATACCCTCGCCTGCATCCACTGATTCCCATGTTCTCCCCATACAGGCTATATGGTTTGTACTAACATCCAGAGCTTCCATCAGAAACCGTGGGGCTTTGGACGCCCCACCCCTTTGTGACGTCACAGGTCGTGTTGCCACATATAGTAGTGCTGTAAGAGAAATGAACAGCGGGCCGATGTGCAAGGGCAAGGAAAGCTTGATTTTAAGAAGTTCTCCCTGCGCATTAGCTGATATGGATCTCTCCAGCAGCAGATATGGATGATAGGAGACTAGTCACAGTGACTCATCTGCCTCTTACAGCCAATACCTGCTGCTGGAGAGCTGGGGTGCATATTGGTGCCAGAAGTTCCCTTCTCTCTCCATGTATTGGCAGTCCTCTCCCCCCCCCCCCCCCCCCCACGGCCCACCCCCCCAACAACCACANCCCCCCCCCCCCCCCCCCCCAGATGGCCGAACCGCTAACATCAACAATACATTTAGAGGCCGCAAAATGAATTGCAAGATGCACTCTTACATTATAAAACAGACTTTTCCAGAGCTAGGAGCCACTGCATAAAAAGGAGCACATCTGCACCTAGATAAACCATGCTGCAATGTGAAGGGCGCACGTTAAGATTTTTCGCAGGAAGAACACTGTCTGATTTTGCTTATTATATACAAATACTGAGCAGCTTTATTTAGAAATGTTTCACGCTACAGAACATTCCCACTCAGCTCATTCCATTTGCACAGTTTAAATTTGCCTCCCGCTGCATGGCTTTTCCCAGGAGCAGATTTACACTAGTTTTTGGTGTTACTCTGTATATGCAGGGCTCACACATAAGAGACACTAATCTATTTATTTATTTGCGTGCACACAACTGTAAAAGACTGGCAATTTCCAATATTAGCAATAGGAAAACGCCCCCTTTTTAAAAGTCTGTGTGTGGTCTAATGTGCCATCACGTGTCTAAATAGAAGGGTTAATTCACAATTTATTCAGAATAACTTAAGCCATTGCATCTCAGCATCTTGTGTAGGTGAGAATATGCTGGTGACCTCTGCTTTGAGACATGATTACACAAGCAGGTAGGAAATGTATCTGGAAGGACCTGAGGGCTCTGTCCTGTCCCTGTCTATTATCCTATGTTATTCTTCACAGCCTTCATAAAACACGTTTATCATAATAATATACAGAAATCCCCTATTATTATTTTAACTCTCAGCTCTAAAAATGCTGCTTGTACAAACTCTGCAGAGCAGATAAACTGTGCACAAAGAAAGCAGCACACCCTCGCCTCAGGTGATAGAGCCTATTGTTCTCCTCCATGCTCAGTCATGTGTACAAAGCACAACAAGCATAGAGCAAACTGCAGCTACATCCATGGTGGGAGTCCTGCAACATTTACTTATTAAAGCAATAGGGAAATAACTGATGATCTGCATTTACCATTGATAAACATTAATGTCACTGGTAAATTTGACCTATTTCAATTGCAGGTAATCGTATTGGTTTAGTGACACTCTGAAACATTTCCAGGGTGCATTTCCCTAATGCAGTCATAGACAGTCTGTGTCTCTCCAGGTGTTGTGAAACAAGCTGTGTCAGATATTAGCTGTGCTTTTGCATTTTAAGCATGCTGGGACTCGTAGTTTCACAACACCCAGAGAGCCACAGGTTGGCCAGGCCTTCTCCAACACCTGGCAAAGCTGATACCCGAGAAAGTATGATGGTTGTAGTTACACAACACTTTGGGCCAGATTTACCAAGCTGTGGGTTTGGAAAAGTGGAGATGTTGCCTATAGCCAGTGCTTTTTTTTTGTCATTGAACGCACCGAAATGGAGTTCTGGAACCTTTTTTTTTTCTTGATGGATTTTCCAAGTTTTATACGTTTTAAGCAGCAAAATCATGTGCATGCGTGCTACTTGTGTGTCGAGTGCCATGCATGCGTACTTCGTCCACACTGGCTGTGATGGCACTGCTCGGCTGGTGATTGGTTGAGTGGTCGTGCGTGAGTTGATGTGAGTCCCGGCACCTTTTTTCTTACAAAAAAAAAACCACTGCCTATAGCAACCAATCAGATTGTAGCTCTCATTTTTTACATACTAGAGAATGTCAGCTTAAATCTGATTGGTTGCTACAGGCAACCTCTCCACTTTTCCAAACCTGCAGCTTAGTAAATCTGGCCCCTTGGGTGCAACGGATTGCCTATGCCTTCCTTCATGTATATGTAGCTATGTGCAACTATCATTAGTTTAGGCTGTCAGATGCCCCTACAAACCCAGAGTTGATCTGTGACTGTGTTCTCAATCTGTCTTCTGTGCACCCAAAGCAAATGTCATCATTACTTCTTGTACCAGTCGTCTGCAGGTGCAAGTTACCCAAGAGAAGGAAATAGAATCTAATCAGAGGATCACCAGGCACATTCTTCACACTGTTATCAAGTATTCATGCTTCCCCACAATTGCAAGCTGAATAATTACATATTTCCCCAACTGAAATCCTACACAGCGGCTCAAGTGACAGCACATCTACCTCACATTGCTGAGGTTATGAGTTTGAGTCCAGGTCAAGGCCTTATTTATGTGGGGTCAGGGCCGTCATCAGGGGGGGCAGCCAAACCTGATGGGGGCCCGCCGATACTTACCTAGCTCTGTAGCAGGAATCGGCGGTATCCTACCCAACCACGTCATCACCAATGACGTAGTTGGGTCCTGGGCCCCGCATTTGATGACGACTGCGTGAGTGTGTGTGTGTGTGTGCGTGCGTGCGTGTGTGTGTGTGTGTGTGTGTGTTAGGCAATTTAGCCTGTGAATTATTAAATTAATTGTATGTGGCCCCTTATAGATAAACCATAATAATGCCCTTATTTGTTGCCCAGATATAGGCAACTTGACAAGTGTTTGCAGAACAATTTCTGCTCTGTGCATAGGCAGAACTGTAGCCTGTAATGGTCACCCTACACATGGACAATCATGCACAGAACACCCCAACTTCTGTTCTGCAGAACCCCAGAGGGAGCCACATGCTAGGGTACTAACTGCAGCAGAGACAGGCAACCAGTGTGCCATACACAACCATTTTATTACAGCTTATCTTAGATCCCTAGCTGCCCAAGTCAGCAATTGTTGCTTTATTTGTCATGTGTCTTTAAAATGATGTTTGTTCTAGTAAATCTCCCACAGGTGACTCACTCTGCTGGAGTTAATCATCTGCACAGAAAAGAAATGTTGAAAGAATGAAAGCCGAGTACAAGGGCGCGGTCCGTGCAGAAAGAGCCTAGTATTACTATGAATGATCAAAGTGCTCCAGGTACTCGAAGAAGCAAACTAATAGATGTTTTCCTGCATAAAATAGTGTTATTTTTTTATTCAAAAACTGCTTAGTACAACTTCTCTTACTCACATCGGGCCTGATCCAGACCTACGCTTAAAAGCCAATCTGCGCATGCACCGGGCTGATGTTGCCCGGTGTTACTACGGAAACGCCCGAACGTGGATCGGGCGTCCATAGCTTCAGCATAGTAACGCTGGAGGGGGCATCCCCCAGCGTTACTACGCTGAGGTTAATGCAGGTAGGCGGGGGGAGGGAGGGTAATAAGGCTGGGAGGGCGCCGTTATCGTACTAACGCCGCCGTCCCAGTGTTTTTACAGTCCCTTACACCGGCTAAAGCTAGGGTAGCCTTCAGCCGGTGTAAGGGAGTGTAAATACGATGGGGCAGGGGGAGTGTCAGGGTGAGTCCCACGATGTAATGCTGAGCGTTAGTACGCTCAGCGCTACATCGTAGGTCTGGATCAGGCCCATCAATAGTAATGTTCTACATGAAATAGTATACATTAATGCTGGTCACATGGTTTGTGCCTCAATTGACAAGTTACTAGCCTTGATCTGACCAGCCTGAGGCTTTTTCAGGTGTTGTGCAACTACATGGCCTGGTCTGGTAAAGTGGCACAGCAAGGGGAGTCTTAGGGTTAGGCTGTGGGAAGTATAAGGTAACTCAGTCTGGCCAGTAACACAGACAATTAGGCTCTGGGCCAGTATATCTCATCTGATTAAGTGACTATTTTTTGCTAAATCGTAGCAGTAACAGATTTGACATTATTATTTGTTATAAATAGGCCTATTAATCTGACTAAAGATCACCAGAGCTGGAGGGCACAAAGTTCAACACAGCACCAACTATTCTAGCAGGAATAAGTGAAACTGCCAAGAATTCCATTCACACATTGCATGAAACAGGTTCTCACAAGACTGATCACACTGTCTCCCAGTCCCCACAGGTAGAAGTATGAGTCATCTCACCAGCCGGGACTGTTATTCATGCTGTTACCCTAGATACATAATAACCAGTTCTTTATGGTCAGTGCCCTGACTATCCAAATGTTATGGACTTCTCTCAAACTCTGCTGTAGGCTGATACCAGTTACACTGACCAAACCAGTTTCCTGCTCCGCCTCATTCCTCAGATACTACAGCTATCAGTAATACTACACATGCAAGCCATGGGGCAGACAGAAGAAATGTAAAATATGGAATAAGACTTAATGTTTCCTATTTCAGAATTGCACTGTAAAAATAAAGATAACTAGTGTTTATTTGGTACAAACAATTCAATGACAATTCATTTGTACTTTAAATTGCAACACTGGACTGGATCCAGACCTAAGAAAATATGACGTATTAATGCCTTTCACTGACTTTTGGCGACCACGAACACAGCAGATCCAAACATCTGTGCTGCAAGTGTTTCCAGTGGCGGAGTAGACCGGGAAGTGTATGGCGTGTACACTGAAACTGGCCATAGAATAGAGCGATAATAAAAATCGCTCTAGTGTGTGGTACAGATGGATTTGTAAAAACTCAGATTATCGTCCCAGACAGGCTCTGGGACGATAATCTGATAGAAGGGAATTCCCGATTGATTATCATCCCAAGGGGACGATATCTTGTAGTGTGCGGGCAAGTGTGATTATCGGACCCTGTACCTCCACCTCCTGAGTTAGACAGACTGGGACACTGCAGCCAGGAGGTGGAGGTGCCACACACTACTGTGAGCTAGCTGCAGAACACCTCACACTGGCAGCTGTCAGTGTGAGAGGTTCTGCACAGAGAGGACACAGCGCTGCAGAACCTCTCACAGTCTGTAAAATTTCATTCAGAAATTTTTTGTTCAGTCAGCCAATAGGATTGACAGGAGTCCCAACCAATTAGAGTGAGACTGCAGCAAGCCAATAGGCTAGCTGCATGATCTCATTCAGAAATTATCGCTCCCAGCCTCTGTGTGTGTGGTGCCGATATCAGGACCTTTCCCCAGGGGAAAATTGTCCCAAATATCGGCCACCACATGCTGGGAGCGATAATCGTTCTAATGTATGGCCAGCTTAAATGCAAGGTGGTGATCTAGGTAAATCTTACATTCAGGATCGATTCTAGGTCAAGGGGGGGTCCAGGGCAAAAAATTCCTTTTATGACCTCCATACTTTCTAACCTTAAAGTAAAATAAACCATTTGTATCATTCGTATCATTGTCTGAAAACTGATGCAAATAGATCATCGCTATCAGGAATGGGCACCTATTTCAACCAGTTCCCAATAGTAGCAGTCTGCGGCAGGCATAAGGTTAGTGTGAGGCTGCAGCGGGTATAAGGTTAGGGTTTAGGCTGCTGGATATAGAGATATGGAATGTTACAGTTAGGCTGCGGAACATGGAGGGTTAGAGTAAGGAAAGGGTTAGGGTTATGTGAAAGTACCTTCGTGAAACTGGGAGTCGCAGCACCTGCATCGAGACTGTCAACAATTGTCAGCAGTCGCAATTCAGCTACCGTACAGACCATCATATCGCCAAACCACTTCCGGCATGATGGTATACCAAGTTTAATGCATTTTACCCGTTTTATTTTATTTGTACATTATTATTTTTAAACATTAGAAAAACAGTATCCCACACTAGCCAGAGGGGAAAAACAAAGACGTCAGGAAACATACTAAATAATGCATTTGTTGTTCATTTAGCATCACTAAACCATTAGGTCAATAAAGTGCTCAAGGTACAGCTGTGATTCAGAAACAAATATTTGTACTTTAAGGAGACAGAAAGGACCCGTTTCTATTCACCTCAAAGACGGGAAAAAGTGCGAAGTGCACTTATTCCCATCTATTACGATAAGAAAAAATCGCAGATTTTAAAACGCACCTCTATAAAATGCAAGATAAAATCCGCAGAATTTCTCAAAAAAAGCACCGCGACCAGACACAGCAGTGAATTGAATCGGGCCTAAAGAGTTGAATCACTTTAAAGCACACTCCTCTCTATATGTCCCCCAATAACATTTGTAAACTGTAAATTTATTAGTAACTTTTTAAAAGAAAATGCGAATATAGGTTTAAAAATAAGGGTGTGTTAAGACTGTTAATGTGCTCAAAGGGTTCCAGGTTGCTGCAATTATATCTTCAACTATGGTCAACTGACCCATACAGCTAAGTTAACTGGAAAATGACTCATTATTTCTCATAAAGAAGCCCTATAGTAATAAGGTTTAAATCAAAAATTAAATCACCGTCTGGTCCAAATTTAGGAACTGGCTACAAATAGAGAAAATGCTTATCAGGGAGAGAATGAAGAGTCAGCTCTGCAATGTAGGCAGCAGCTGAAGGTGCAGCTGTCATACACTCTGGAAAAGGATATTTAGCACAAAGGACAGTCTGCACTATCTGAAGGTGTGGACAGTCAATATCGCTTTGTCAAGGCTAAAGTTGGTCACTATCCTGAAAGTTCTTATATGGGAAGCGGGTGGGTTTAGAGAAAAAGTTGAAGCAATCAGGATCAAGACTGCATATGATTGACATAGTCGACAGCCAATCAGTGTGAACCGAGTTGCATTTTTGTTGGTCTAATTGGTTGGGAATAAGACCAAAAAGACAATGGGAAGCATCCTATTAAAAAAATAGCACAAGGAATGGCGTAAGAGTGTCCTGATTATAACAATGACTAAAAACATGTGCAGAAAAAGGAAAAAGAAACAGCCAATTAGCATTTATACATTGAATCACTATATAATGCTAGTAAAGGAACATATTATCCAGTGTAATTAATACATTGGGAGGGAGCTACAGGAAAGTGCCTGTGTGCTGCAACACTGACATAGTGCCTGGCTGGTACATGGTTGTTAATAATGCGATGAGCCAGCCTGAGATCCAGCAGCATGACGCAGCCTCCCAGTGGGGCTGATCAGACATTTTCTATCATACCAGTGGTGAGTGAGACATCGGAGATTTAGCGGAAGGGACAGGAGGATCTGGACTGCCACTGGTGACTCATATAATGTTCTGTGCTTTGGACAGTTGCCTGGTCACCCTGTTTAGGGATGTTTATGCTTACGCAAGGTCACATGCATGCGACTACAGCAGGGAACTGACTTTGTATCTTTGCTGCCACTGTGCTTGGTACTCCAAGTGCAGCAGAAGCAGAGGTCTGGATCAAGTCTATTGTCTGTCCCAATTCTGATTTGCTCAAACAACTGTTAATCAGATCCCTTCATACCCCTGATTGCTGTCTCTGGTCCTTAGTTAAGTATTGAGATGGCACTAGAATCAAAACAAAAGGAACAGGGGGCGCTTCATGGTGTAAAATCACTTTATTATTAAAACCAATCCCCGGAGCTTTTTGGAATACAGCGTACCGGAAAAAGTCTTGTAAAACCAGAACATAAAACAATGCAGGACCACAGAGAAGAGATGGGCATACGCCACCACTATAAGGAGATCAGCGTCCCGGAACCCTGTCAGCTGCCCGATACCAGAAAGTGTTTGGAGGCTGCATTGCTCTGCCCCTAATATATAAATATATAAGCCATATATAAACCACTCTGCTTTTTACCATTATATACATGTGCAATAGCATCCACGCATTGTGACATTATTGCACATGCCCAATAGTCAGGAGCAGATAAAAAAACAAAAACCACCCCTCTTTTTATGTCCCCCCTTTAGTGGCTGGGAGCTCCCAGTATTTAAAGGACCCGCCACCACCTCTACATTCAGCACCTTACCTATGCATTCCACACATTTCTACCACATGCAAGATGACGGTGGGCGGTCCTTCATATATTGGAGGGACCACAACCGCCATCTTGGATGTGACAGGAAGGTGCTAAATGTAGAGAGAAGGTGCAGAATATGGATATGGTGGCAGTGGGTCCCTCCTCTACTACCTAGCAACATCCTGTCCCTGTTGGGGCTGGAGAGACATGACAGGGGATAATAGTGGGCTGGAGAGAAATAATGGAGGATACTGGAAGGCTGTTGAGACATGATGGGAATACTGGGGGCTGGAGAGACATAATGGGGAATACTGGGGGGCTTTAGAGACATAATGGAAGATACTGGAGAGCTAGAGAGACATGATGGGCATACTGGGGGCTGGAGAGACATGATAGATGATACTGGCGGGCTGGAGAGACATGATGGGGGATACAGGGGGCTGGTGAGACATAATGGAGGATACTGGAAGGCTGTTGAGACATGATGGGGTCAGCATAAATAAGCTACTAAGCAATGGGGAACACTGGGGGGCTTTAGAGACATGATAGATGATACTGGTGGGCTGGAGAGATATGATGGGGGCTACGGGGGGCTGGAGAGACGTAATGGAGGATACTGGAAGGCTGTTGAGACATGATAGACGATACTGGGGGGCTGAAGAGACATGATGGGCAATACTGGGGGGCTGGAGATACATGATGGGGGATACTGGGAGCTGGCATGACATGAATAGGGAATACTGGGGAAGCTGGAGGCACATTTTGCTATCATTTTGATGGTCATTTGACTAGTTTTATTATAAAACCCATGCAGCATCAGACACTTGTTAATATTAAGAATGAATCACCAGCCATATTGCAAGTCTGGTTCCCATGCATTATGTAGTCTCAGGCTGTATATTAACAATAAGGGAATCCTCCCTCTTATAGGACGCTTCTCCTCTCTGTCTGTGTCAGCACCTTCTCTATGTAATTGTCTGAGGTGTCCCTACAAGACGAGGCAGGTCTGTGGAGGGAATGTGAGTTGTGTGATACTCGGCCTGCACAGACAGGACCTAACAGCCAGAGAACAGGGCAATAGGAAGATAGGTAAGTATAATAAGAACATGCAAAATTCTAGTGTAAATTTCATATTCAATGGGTGGGGTTTTGAACCCCCAAACCCCCCCCCCTTCCTTAGCTACGCCAGTACCATCATTAAATTTCATTTTCTGATGCTGCTCATTAAATCAAAAACCCTCCAATCATTGCTGGTCCAGGGGTGTGTGACATTGCTTATGACACCAAACCCCACCCACAATGATCACTGCTGGCTCAAAAGACAAACTCCAGCAATAGGCATATATTGCTTATCAAATTAAGAAGCCCCGCCCCCACTGATCAATGCTAATTAAGAAGAGAGGCTGGAGAATTGTGACACAGCTGATAACAAAAACAAGCCCCATCCCTGCTGCATTGTGAAGCAGGAGATAGAGCCAGCGTGCCACAATTTACGTTGCCCGACATCAATAAGTCCTGCTGCAGGGCATGCAGGAAGATAACCCACTCTCCCAGAACTACCCAAAGACTGCACTTAAAATAAACAAGATTGCATCCATATTTAAGCGCAGTCAAGGATTGTTCTATGTACTATGTTGTGGTATACAGTACTGAGAAACACATTTTACTACTATGCAACACAATATTGCACCAGACCCTCCAACATGACCCATTCCACTTGGTACAAAATACTCTGTTCCTGATCTTCCAACAATCAGCTACTGTGGAAACCACAAGGGCAGGGGAGTGGGACAGTTGGAAGCTCAGGAATAGAGTTTATGCCTGAAGGAATGGGTCAAGTTGGAGGGTATGTTGCACTGTGAATATTGCACTGTGAAATCCAAAATACCATGTAACAGAATATTGTAAATGCAACTACCTTACTGAAGAGCAGCAGATGGCTGCCCAGGAAAATCACTGCAAACATGGATTGGTGGATCAACTCTCTATAGTGCAGCGTTTCCAAGACTCAGTCCTCAGGGACCACTAACAGTCCATATTTTCCAGGTTGCCTCACAGAGGGCCAGATCCAGACATAGGACCGTTAGATCACTTATGCATGAAGGTGTGTAAGTGGCCTGACTTGACTGGAGGGCGCGATGTTACACTAGGGTTACGATAGTCACAAAGGACCTGATCTAGACCTAGTTAAGTGCTTTAAATTAGTTACTCCTGGGCTAAACCATGATGATTGCAGGGGAGTCATATTTCATCTGTTGCAAACAGTATTAGAGATGAGAGGTGATGTTTCCTATCCCAAGTCTAAATAACAGTGTGATAGTAAAGCTGGTCAGTATCTGTGTGCCGTAAGCAATTCAAAGATATATCCCTGCATGCAAAGAATGCAATTAACTTGACTCCACCTGATATTAACATGGTTTAGTCCAGGATTAACTAAGTTCAAGCACTTAACTAGGTCTGGATCCAGCCCAAATTTCCGTACGAGCCCATTTCCAAGGAAATGGGGTGTGCTTCCCCTCCACCCGGTAAAGTGAGCGGGGGGAAGCATACAAAGTGTACAGTGTGGGAGGGGGCTCCCACACTGCTGCGGATCAGCGGTAGTACGGACCGCTGATCTGCACGATTGATTTAAGGCAGGCACGAGACAGGGGAGTGACAGGGGGTGTGCACTCCTCTCTCTCTCTCGGACGGAGAGACTCCTGCACTTACGGAAAGCATGCGGGGATCCAGTCCAGAATCACAAGTAATACCATGAGAAGCACCTGTGGAGCTTAAAATGTATCAGTCAGTAACCTGTGCTCCAGCCAGGATACCTGGAAAACTTGTACTCTTAGTGCTTCCTGGCTATTCACTTATATAGCACTAATTATTTATTTCTTTGGATTCTGTTCAGTAACTTCCAAGATCAATACCTCCCGACACATAAAATATTCTCCCTGCATCTTCATTTTAGCAATCATTATACAGTCTCAGAGCTGTTTATTTCTGTTCTATCCTCGTCTACTACAGGTTTTTACACAAAATGCAAATAACGTAGACAGCGGATGCACATTTTCATATCTGTGCTTGGAAACAAGATGTGTGCAAATGTCACAATGTTAGCTCTGTCATGTTTTTAAGTGTTAGAGAATATTTATACAAGGTTCCCCCTTTCCTCCACCTATTACCTATAATGTGTCGGTAAATTCATGAAACCCTGTTTTCCCTGTTCTGTGTATGCAATGCTCTCCATAAAGCCTGGACCCCTCAGGGAGAGAGCTCTTTTCCTCAGGCAGGTAACACTGCCATTATTGTATGAGTGTGTTTATCTAGCCTAAGTGTGAGCTTATTGTTTAGTCTGAAAACACCATTTATTGCTGGAACAGGTGATGCTACAGGTGGATGATCTTCATTTGTCCTTTCATACCGCATGTAAACTGAATGTGTTAAGTTAGTGACAGATTTCTAGCAGCTCATCAGGAGGGACGTTCACAGCTGTAAATCGTTTTGAGGTCTTTTTCTACCAATTGATAGTCCTACTTTTATGTCTTAACTCCATATTGTTTTAACAGTAATTAAACTTTTGTACTTTTTATTGTTTTCATTGTAAACATCGATCCACATGTGTATGTTATTGTTTGCTTGTCCTTTCCTTTACACAGTTCAAAATTCACAGAAAGTCCAAACTCAGTTCTGAAGGGACATAGGAACCTCAGCAAGAGCTGCGCTATATATTTCTTCTTCAGACACAGACAGCTCCAACACTTTACAGTCCCCTAAAATAGAGCAAAGCAAAGTATCCTACTCATACATCTAAGTACAGTAGAACCTCGATTATCCGTGACTCGATTAACCAGCAATCGGATTATCCGTGCTGCTGAGCTCAGCAGACATGCCTGTAAAACGGGGGGGCGTGTCCTGGATGCCGAGGAGAATGGAAGCACAGTGAAGGAGCTCCTCCGTTTGCACAGTCATCTACCTGCAATTTGGCCATTACAACAACCCTGGACCCACTTCTAGCACTGCCCTGCACTTGTACTAGCATTCAATGTACTGTATTCAATACTGTTTCAATTATCCGTGCTTTTTGATTATCCAGCCGAAGGGTGCCAGTCATTAGCCCGGATAATCGAGGTTTCACTGTACTTTTTATTGTCACCCACTTATTTATTCTTTTACTGATAGCTTTCTATATTGATGAAAAAGAAGTTTCTTTACAATACAAGATACTGTATACATTTAGATACATTAACACCCTAACATAATATGTGATTAATAGACTTGATCTAGGCAGTGAAATGGAAGAGGTGTATGACTGGTAAATTACAGATAAGCTGATGAAAAAGGACAATTACTACACTTTTTACACCCTGTTACAGTAACTAGAGGAAAAAACAGTTTGCAGGAAAGAAAACCCCAAACACACAAAAAAGTAATCTCATATAACGGAGCACCCATAAGAATGCATTATAGCAGCCTTTCTCTTTTTTATCACAAGGGAACCCCTAAAAAAAAAAGAAATCTAAGTTTCGGGGAACCCCTGCATAAAAAGGATTGTAAAAGATACTCAAATATTGTTATGGTATTCAAAGGTATACCATTAAAAACGAAATATTGTAATAGCGTTACATAGGAGGCAGACATTTGGTAACATAATAAAAAGGATAGTAACCTGCCCCCTCTCACCATTAAATGGCTCTCAGGCTCCTGTCGCCTATAAATACCCCCACAAACTTTCCTCACAGCCCGCTGTCACCTATAAATACCCCCACAAACGCTGCTTGCAGCCCTCTTACCTTGAAATGCCACCACAAATGCGCAAAGGAGGTGACAAACACTGACAGCCGAACTCGCTGTTGAAGCCTGGTCCGGCTATCGCTGCTACTACGTGGGAACTCGGGGAACCCCTGGCGACCTCTCAGGAACCCCTGTAAATTACTGCATTATATTAACAGCTCTCATACAGGACCAGATTCAGACTCCCGCACGCTTTCCGTGTGTGCGGGGGTCTGTAATAACGCGAGACAGAGGGGAGTGCACACCCCGTCACTCCCCTGTCGTGCAGGCTTTATGGCAGCTTACGCTGCCATAAGCCTGCATTAATTCAATCGTGCGGATCAGCGGTCCGTACGACCGCTGATCTACTACAGTGTGGGAGCCCCCTCCCACACTGTACACTTTACATGCTTCCCCCCGCCCGCTTTAGCGGGCAGAAGGGAAGCACAGCCCATTTCCTCGGAAATGGGCTCAGACAGAACAAAGTTCCGTCAAATTGTTCCTAGCGTAATATCTGGAGGGTGCATGCGTGCGTGTGTAAGTCACCTGATGTTACTAAATCTGAATCCGGCCCACAGTCATGTTATAAATAGCTCTCTAATGATTTAATCAAATTCAAAACACGCATATGATTGGTCATCCTTTTCATCAATTTATATAGTTTATTCAGCATATAAAGATTGATTACCTTGAAATGCTCTTCTTTATTTGAGTTGAAACTGAACAAAAAAAAAACTCATCTTTTTATTCACTAATACTAATTGGGGCAAAGCAAGATGAGCAGTTCCAACCGTACAAATGTCACTTACAGTATGCAAAACAAAAATCATTCCAGTCCAGACTTAAATTCACACATTTTGTGATCCTCAGGATCTAGACTTCCAGGTTGGAAGATTTTCAAATGGTGGGGTGGGTTGTGAACAGCGAGTAAAGTGGGAGGGATTTAAATTGCACACTAAGGGATGGGTTTAGCCTTTATGCCATACCCAGATTTCCACATCATCACCATTTTTATGTGAGCTTTGGTGTTTCAAGCAGAGCTGAGGTCTGGATCCAGTCCAAAGTGTTAAGATGACCACATGCTATGCATTGTCTTGGGACCGATATCATGCTGCTTCTACCAGGGACAAGGCCTAGAGGCCACACTACTCTTTCATTTAATCTATATGATTGGTATCCTGTGCTACTCCTAATAGGACTGGCTTAGCTGTGGTTGAATTGTTGTGCAGCACAAACAATCTGATTATTGGCCCATAGCGTTTATGCGCCACTTGTCTACAGTCCAATAAATCAGTCCATGCTACTACACACAATGGCCCATATCCAGAACTACGCTTCTGTGGGAATTTACGCCTGGCGGACACATAAAATCTCAATTTTGTATGTACTGCGCATGCGCACGACAGATGATACACCACGTAACGGAACTCTGAGCGTATGGGCCATTTACGTATTATTTGCGTAAATTTGTACGTCTGGCCGTGCCAATTTTACGCGAGACATCAAAATGACACAATGTAGGCGGGTGTTTGCATTTAATGTGTACAGTATGGGCGTGCTTAGTTGCGTAAATCCGTGTTGCCCATCCGTACGTGTGTGCGGACGATAGCGATTACGTGGCCAAAAGTTATGGTGGGGTTTCAAAAGAGGAAATCGGTGAAAGTACGTGCATTCAAGGGTTGTGCCAAGGGGAGTGTATAGAAGGTACGCACACGTAAATACGCTACGCTAGTAAATGGATTGCAAGTGGAGTTCTGGATCTACCCCAATGTCATAATCAGCTGAAAACTCCAATTATAGCATAGTATATGATTGGAGTTACAAAGCATCCCAATTTCCCAGTGTGTCACATTAGCCCTCAGATACCCCAAGGACTCATGTCTGGAGAATTGCTGTGGGACTGGTATAGAATTATTTCCTTTCAGGTGTGTAAATCACATCATCAAAGAAAAGCCGATAATCTCAGCTACTGGGTGGGTGCAGGTACATGAGGGGGATTCCATGTGTACCCACGTTCCATAACTTTGCAGTCAGTGGGTCGGATTCACACCACCGGACATAGTTTCCCGATATTTGATACAGCGCATGCGTAGTATCTTTTTTATGTAATCTACGTACCTTTTTCGTTACGTAGATTGCGTATATGCGGTCTTTAAGATTACTACGCATGCACAGTATCAAATATGCAACACGTCCGGTGGTGTGAATACGCTCCAGTGTTTGACTGCTCAGCTAATGGCGGCAAACAACAGTTTAAATGCGTGCAGTTGCTACTGTGCAGCTGAAATCATTACAAAGGTTTTACGGTTGACCGGGAAGGCCTATTTGCATTTTATTTGACCCAGTCTCTGAGGAACAAGAAATGGCTTGTGGGAACACAAATCTATACAAATGAGTTTATTTGCAGGGCTTACCTGTGCACATGAACATAAAGGAATGTTTGGTGTGCACTTGGCATGATTTTATTGGCAATATCATGCAACTTGGGCCAAATACTTTACACATTTTTCATCACCCAAATCTCTACCTTACGTAACAATCTCATTTTCCGAGCATCAGCACAGACTACAAACGGCTCGGCTCATTCTTATCCCGCAAAATAGTTACTTTGGGCTCCAGCACCACCGTGTGTCTCTGACAGCTACAGCAGTCACAGTCTAAAGCAGGAGCACATACCTTCTGCCTTTAAAAGGTTAACTCATTACTTAAGCTATATATTAGACTGTCACATCTGTGAATGCAAAGTAATGAACAGAAAATATGAATTGTCTGAGTATGTGAAGTGTGCAAACTCGCTCAATGTGAGATTTTCTAGTCATGCGGGCAGTCCAGTTATATGTCATTCCTTCATATCAAGTCTCACTGAAATGCTTTACATGCAGCTTAAGGCAACACATTGCTGTGTAAACGAACCTTCCATGTAATAACTGCATTGTGCTGTACAGGTACCAAATGCCTAGGCTTGTGAATCACTGGTACAGACCAAAACACACATTGGCCCCGATACAGATCTGAGATCACAGCAGCTAATGGCAATGGGCCGGATCCTGAACTACGTCCGTCTTCCATAGACGGACGTAGTTCAGAATCTACCCCAATGTACCCAAATGTGCAAGAGGTTAGTACACTGTGACGCTGTAAATGGAGGTTATGATTAATGCGAGCGCCTCTGACGGAATGCAAATGTCAGAGATTAGCAAATAATATAATAATTTTTTTCTTACTGTATGTACAAATTATTTAACACATACAATACCCCAGCTGTGTTTTCTGATACCTTGTAATGTGTTTGAAGTGTCAGCAAGGGTAAAAGATTGGTCACGGAAGGTCAGCCCCCTGGACTTAGACATGAGCTGTGGCAGGTGCATGTTTTTTAGCTCTGGATCAGGTGCACTTGTTACTCTACATGGAGCATACTCCTCCACCCTTTCCCTCCCACGACATGCCTTTCAGATCGCAAGCCTTTCAGATGGAGTTGCGCTCAGATCTGAATGGGACGCAATTGCGTGCTCTTCACATCTGAGCATGAGCCGTAGAAAATCAGCTCACCTCTGAATGGGGGTCATTTTGCTGGATTACACTCGTATGTACACAACCTTTCACATTCCTAACCACTGTGGTCATGGGGTATAAGTTATGCTTGGCTTTTTCTATAAACGAGGCTATAAGCAAGGTGTGGAATAGTACACTAATCCATGCTTTTAGAGCAGCAGTTATATTAATCCCATTAGTACAGCAACCTAGCACTGGTACAACCTGCTCAGCAAGTTTGCTTCTTTGAAGCAATACTGCCATCTAATGGCTATACACACTTCAAGCAGCCTAAACAGGCTTTAAATAGTTCAAATTTTCGGTTGACTCTAAAGTCTGTAGAAGGCACTGAATGATAGTGCTTTCTAATGTTTGGTACATGCACTTCAAATATTTTAAGAACTCTAAAATTAGGAGAAATCTTTATGATAGTTTTCGTATTCTTCAATAGTTCATTTAGTCTGGGAATAACAGACCTTTCCCACAGAGACCACTGGAACAAACTAGTATACACTATAGCACAACTCCCTCTCCCTATCGGACTCAAGTCTTCTAAACCACATCCATTCTAACCCACTGCTTCATGCTCCTTGCTCACTGGTTCTTCCCTGTATATCTGTCCCTCCCCTTTAGACTGAAGCTCCCATGAGCAAGACCCTCTTCCCTTATGTGCTTTTCCTCCCCACTGTCCCCTGGGTTCTGCACCCTTCTGCTTATTTGGTATTATGACTGATAATACAGCAATGTTTATAAACCAAGTTCTGTAATGTAAGTCTTTATTTAGGAATGATTTCTTATACTACTATCCAACGTACTACCACTAATCTTAAAGAGTTCTTAACTATTTCTACATGGTTACATTTTCCTACTTCTTCAGAACTCCTTCTTGAAGGTTTTCATGTTTTACGAAAAAAAATAAAAATAAACAAAAAGCACAATACAAACAAAACACGACTACATTCAAAAAGAAGAGCTATAAACCAATATACCAGGTAAGGCACACAAAAAAGCTAGACAGGGGCATAGCAGGCAGAAAATGTCATCAATGGCTATAAATAAGCTAGATGCAGTCATGGCTTGAATGCAGTATAATTATACTAAACCCTATTATGAAACACGACATCTATGAAATATTGAGTGCAATTTATTGCTTGCAAAAATACCATTCCATTTAAATTGCTTTTTAATCCAATCATTTAAGGCAAAAAAACCTGTAAAAACTAAATAAATATAAATCATTATAAAATGTTCTGGTGTAGCCCAATTCACAAAGCGAAGACAGCATTAAAACTCCAAAATAATATAGCTTTAAAACAATTCTAATAGGGTATATTTGTAGGTCTTCTCATTCTGAAAAGCAGGAGACTTCTGTCCCAGCTTGTATTTCCGAAACGGTGAACAAGCTCAGCACTGCCATCTCTGGTCAGAATGTTTATTATTTCCTCAGTCATGTCTCCACGGATAGAGAGAGTGTGGAAGTGATCAAAGTCTTGTCTTCCCAGTTTGCGTAGGCGGCGTGCGGCTGATCGATAACACTTCCAAGGCTGTGGCTCCACCAGCAAATAGTCACATAGCTTTGTTAGCCCACTAAGAAACTCCACAAGTCCGTGGTCACCATAATTGAGGTGAATCCACATGGTTATGGACATACAGAATCCGATATGAAAGGTGGGTCGGCCAAAGCTACCCAAATAGTTGTGCAAGACACCTAGTGAGGAAGAATCCATGATGTCCAGAGAAGTGAATGTGATGGAACCAGGGAACGGGTTTGAGGTTTGAGCTCTGCTAATCAGATCAGGGTCAATGTCACAGCACAGCAGACGGACATCATCCCGCAATGGTGAGCATTCCGCTGGCTGCATTAAGTGATCAAATAATGCAACACTCAACTCCTGCAAGACAATAGACCAATAGGTTACATTGAGCTACTACCTTAACCTGTGATTCATAAAAATTACATTTGCTCATAGTCCAGACTGGATTACAATCACCAAAAGTAAATGTTTATTTCTAGACATTGGTCCAATCAGATACTATGGCCATTGTGGGATTAACCAATACTTAACCACAATCTGATTATCAACATATCACAAAAAACGGATATGAGCAAGGCCAATAAAAGTTAAAAAAAATTATTATTACTTATATAATCTGTGACAATTTCATTCTTTGGTAATTAATACACTTGAGGTTTTGTTTTGGTAAAATGTAAAGTGTCTGATGTTCAGCACAAGAGAACCTATTATGTATATGAAATAAAGAGGCCACATTATTACTAGGGAAATCATTTCATAATTAACAACATAGTGCTATTCAATGGCAATTCTTCCTTTAAAATTCCATATGTATGCAATAACTTTTTAAGATAAAGTTTAACACACATCATTCAGAATTCACACCTTTAATTTATCGTTATCAGTCTGTAAATATGCAAGAGGTACTTTAAGAATTTTTCTGCATGTACTACGGTCTCACAAAACAATAAATGGGCACACTTTAAACAAACAGCCATAACTGAATCAAGATGGGTAATGCACAGCCACCAGTCAGAAGCTGGTTTCCATTAATAAGGTGCATTTCACAGGGATCACACCTTGTGCATAGATGTAAAGGGCACAAGTATATGCACAAGAACACACACTAGCTCATGAGATAAGTTTATCTTGTGAAGGCAGTGACCTGTCCATACCTGTGATTTTGTTAGTATTGTCATGTTAGGATGGTAGTAAAGATAAAACCCAACAGTGTTGTGCACTTCCAGTCACATTGTTGAAAGATTCATATAAAAGTGTATTGAACACCATTTTGTGTCATCAATGATATGAACAATGGATGGTGGCTGGGAAAAACAAACAACTTTTCAATGCATTACTGGAGTTATACTGCCATCTTGTGGCAAAATATAAAACATCTGTGCAGATATTACAAGTATCATTTTTGTGATTTTATTATTGTTATTTATTTAGTAAGCAACACTATTACACAGTGCTATACAAAGGATATTTGACAATCCCTTCAGAACAGATAAAGATGAAGACACATGCACCACTGCTACCCAAGTGGAACAAAATCAAATGACACTTCAAAGGTTACGATAGTGGGCACTACTATGTTGAGTATATGGGTTCCAAGTGGTACTATTTTTAAAATAAAAAAAATTTAAAGGAGTGAATAAAAAAAACAAAAACCTGTGAAAACTTGAAATGTACTTTCAACATTCTGTAAGCACAATGTGGATGCATCTCACAGATAATAGATCCTTGTGGTCAAAGTTCATTCTGCATCCAAAGTCACTCCAGAATTCACAAGAGTAATCAAGCATCCATATATTAGAAGGTGGTTTTCTGCTATGCCCAACTGGTTATTTGCCAGATCACATCCTGTAGCTCCAACTGGTGAACAACAACATCAAATGCCTTTCTCCCCTTTTTACAAGAACAGGAGCTTTAAATACTTGCAATCTGTTCCACAAATAAAAGCCTCATGGTTCACTGAACAATTGCTACAAGAAATCTCATGGCTTCCAAAGCCTGAAACCATGGCTTCACTAGAAGATATATGGCTGGGTTTCCACAGTATAGGACAGTGATGGGAATTAGGTGGCCATCAGAGCTGCCCCAGCTAAGCTCTAACTTTATGTCAGTTTTATCAGTGGATCCCAAGTACACATCACTTGTAAAATGCTGAGTGTGCCGTTATAACTCCTTCAGACTAATATTTTTAAACAACATACACAGAAATAATGAATGTATTTTGATATGGCTTTGTACCAAATACTGCATAGCTTTGTTTAATAAAAAAAAAAGCTAAGAAACTTCACCTCTGTTCTAATTCTGCTTTCACAGTTTAAATGTGCCTCCCCTTGCAGCTCAACATGGTATTGCTCAGGTCTACACATGTACCTAAAAAAGATCAGCCCCATACAGGATAGTCTACTATCCAAGTACCGGTACTTCTCTGCTGAATGTGAACGTTTTTATTACCCTTTAAGTGCATTACAGCACTGTTTTCTAAACAACATTTAATAATAATAATAAAAAAAAGGGTTATAATGTTTGAAGTTCCACTGATTTTCTTCTAGGCTGTTCTTGTCTCTCTTCCCATTCTTCCTCTTCTTCCACAGGTGGTATGGTGTTTCTCAGATCTACACATGCACCTAAAATAGGTGTAAGTGCAGCTCTGGATCAGTCCCCAAGTTCTTATATGTTTCACATTGATGTCTTCAATTCCAGACCCTCCCTGTTCTGTTCAGCTTTTATAACTTAGTAGCGGGGTTATCTTCTCATGCTCAGTTCTTTGTTCTTTCCAAATGCTCATTTTTGATCTTGCTGGTTTTCCTCCATGTGCTCTGCTAGATACTCGTAGCTACTTCCCATTTTCAAATCAATGAACCGGATCCAGACCCCCGTACGCTTTCCGTACGTGCAGGGTTCTGTCCATCAGCACGAGAGAGGGGAGTGATCTCCATCTGTCACTCCCCACTCTCGTGCGTAAGTAGTGTGACTTACGCTGCTATAAGGCAGCCTTAACTCACACTTGCAGATTAGCGGTCTGTCCGACCCCTGATCCACATGTAAGTGGGATGCACATCTCACACTGTATAATTTACATGCTTCCCCCCGCCCACCTTGGTGAATGGAAGGGGAAGTACAGCCCCTTACTAAGGATTGTCTATTGTATGGAACTAAGTTCCGCAGGATAGAAGTTATGTGTATAAAATGCTCTTAACATGTGCCCTCTGCTCATATCACCCATTTACTCGCTTTGCGTGCTTAAGTTGGGTGCCGGGCACAAGTCAGGATCTGGGCCAATGTGATGCACTCACACTGATCGACTTGACAGCTGCTCAGTAATCTAGTGTACCAAACACAGGCTACATTATGCAACACTATGGTGCGTCAAAGCAATCCCTGTTGGTAGTATATAGGTGTCTCTTTCTGTACACTGTATTTTCTATTACCAATACTATAATTTCTTCTATGTGTGTGTGATAGACACAGGCTGCATAGGATGGCTATAAGATTACAATGCTGGTCACTAAATTCTGAATTTTTTATTTTATTTTTTAAACCTGTTTATTGTGATCTTCCAAAATATTTGAACAGAATATATACAAAGCAATGTACATACATATTATCATACACACATCTGATAAAGTACATGTAGCTATCACTTTCAGAATGTACTAAATTCTGAATTTAATCAACGTTATTGTACCTAGATAAATATAACTATAACAAAGGTTTGGATTTACGTTAAGGTAGCGGTTTTTGATAGCTAGGATAAGAAAACGCCCCCTTTTAGTTCCAGGACGCATCATGAAGGAATTCTGTATCTGTCCTGGTAATAAATATGCCAGTAGGGCAGGATTGGCTTCAGCCTTTAAGTACAACCCACATTTCCGTGCCTCTCAATTCTACAGTGCAGAAACGTTAGGGTAGGTTCCTGAGAGCATAACTTCGTACAAGTTTAGGATGCAGGACCAGATTCAAAACACCGCTTTTTTTTTTGTTACGTTCCTAGATATCTGTTTGCAGCTACTACGCATGCGTAGTAACTATTTTCCACTATCTACATAGCATTTATAATATAATATCAAAATAAAACTATAAATATATAAACTTCAAAGACCGCATATACGCAATCTACGTAACGAAACGCTACGCAGATAGCGTAAAATAGTTAGTACGCATGCGTAGTAGCCAAAAACAGATATCTAGGCACGTAACTAAAAAAAGAAATGCAGTGTTGTGAATCGGTCCACAGTGAGGATCTGGCATCAGGTCTTCACTGCCAATGTAGTCAGGATCAGTACATACTCTAGCCCTTGGTGGTCATGGGAAAGTTACATAGGTTATGTGTTAAAGCCTTCCTGACCAATTGGGTGCGCTTGATAAGTCATTTAGCTGATGTCCCTTCTTCAGGTGCAATCACATTCAGGATGCTGCATTTTACAGACACAAAAGCAAGGAGATTTTTACAAATATATCAAATTTTGTCTAACATAAATAAATGGAACATGAAATTGTAAATAAGGGATTATGATTTGTAGCAGGTTATGTTATATAAACAACGCTGTGCCCACTGCAGGAGATGTTCACACTCACCCCTGAGTTACAGCCCACGTCCAGCGCCAGCAGCGGCTTCTCCCCTCGCTCCTCTCTCTCCAGAAAACTCCTCAGCAGCCCTGCAGGTAAGAGCTTCATGCGGCTCTCGGGGGGATGGAAAGTGTAATAATTAGGGAAATTTCCGTATGGAGCAGCCCCTGGTTCTTCCTGGTGTACCGGCTCCGAACCTGCCATCATCCCCTCATGTGCCACTCACCAGTCACAACCCCCTTACAGGCAGCTGGTCCTGCAACTTCCGGTTTGCGGCCATCTTGCTACACCCAACACATGGGTACTGAGGCCGCTTCCATGATCTTACACCCAAAACAATCACCCGCGCAAAAGATCATCATTTGTAATGGTGTAATAAGTCATATGCATTCATTAACCATTATGCGACGCTCAGACACTCTATCTTATTATGTTTAAATTGTTCATTGTTTTACAAAATATCTTGTGTATGGATTCTTTAATCTAAATATTGTTTTATTCTGTAGCTATTTGTCAGTGTAGTTTACCAACTTTTATACAAGGGCTGGTTCGGTTAAGAACACATCTCAACGTTTAAAAAACTTCAGTGATATAAAACAAAAAAAAGTCTACCAGGTGATAAGATAGTGTGGAAAATCTGCAAAAGTGAGCCTTGACAGACCAGACTAAATCAAGTAATTAATTATAAATGTAATATACGTACAAACAGAAAATAAGTGGATAAAACAAAAATTTGACATGTTGATTGTAGTTTGATGGTTAATAACACTGGGCCAGATCCAGACCCCTGCACGCTTTATGTACGTGTGGGGGTCTGAAAGGTAGAGAGGATTGCACCCCCCCCTCTATCGGAACCCTACCTTAACTGTCACTCCCCCACACACACACACACTCACCTCCTTCCACACAACAACTTAGTGATGTATTTGGAACTGTCGCTCATAAATGATAATTCCAATACAATTCAATGTAATAGTAATTTACATAGTTTTAAGTGAAAAAGTCTCCTCCAGCTCTCCTCTTATATTTCTCAGTCAACACTGCAGCCACCCCCTTGTATGTCCCAGCTATCACTGTAGCCCCCCCTTGTATGTCCCATCCATCACTGCAGCTTCCTCTTGTATGTCCCAGCCATCATTGTAAACCACCTTGTATGTCCCAGCTATCATTGTAGTCCTGCCTGGTACGTCAGCCATCATTGTAGCCCCCATATGTATTCTACAGCCATCATTGTAGCCCCCATGTCAATGCTCCAGCCATAATTGTAGCCCCCACTTGTATGTCCCTGCCATATTTGTAGCCTTCACTTGTATGCCCTAGCCTTAATTGTACCCCCATAGTTATGCCTTAGCCATCATTGTAGTCCCCACTTCAATGCTCCAGCCATAACTGTGGCGTCACTCAGGTGTGAAAGCTGCTGCAGAGAAGCTGTGTTCTCCAACCCTGACAGGGCCTGGCTACCTGTTGTTAATACACTGAGCCAACCAGACGCTGTCTCTCTCCTGCCAGTGGAGGTGACAGAGTGGAGGCTCCATCGCCCCCTTTCAAGACTAACACCCAGTGCGGTTTGCATCCCCACTGTGACGCCATTGTCCTCCAACATAAATCATATTTACATCCCTTCCTTTTTCCTCTTTTTACTATGGCGTAAAAGAAAACTCACGGAGGATCCTTACAAGTCATTTTAGGACTTTTGCTGACTGCCTTTTATCATAATTAAAAAAGGATTTAATTTTGGACTGTATAATTTGCTAATCTAAAAAAGGATTTCACTTTGGATTGCTTAATTTGCAATTAGAATTAAATGTCACTTATTCCTTATTGTTTATGGATGCAGATTTAGAACGGAACCACCACCTTTTAACCTCTACACTTTTCTATTTGGGTTTGGATTTTTCAGGGATTGGTAGACCCCTTAGAAGGTTTTGAAAGGCAGCAGTGAGTTCTATATAAGCGCAGGTATCACCCTACATTCTATATCTAAATCATTCAATCAGACACACAAGGCTCTACCATATACCTTTTTTTAATGAATTTAATATTAATAAGTCACCTGGTTTTGGATTTATTTAAAAATGAACAATCAAACAGAAAAGCTTTATTTTCAGGTGTGATTGCAGTGATATTAGAAATGGGAAAAGTTCAGGAGCAGAGCATTTTGTATCTGAATGAAGGGGTTGCATTCTTAACCCTTAAGGAGGAAATACATTTACTGGCGATGTACTAATTTTAAGCGACAGACTTCCCCATGCTTTTGTCCTTTTTTATCTTATGTATCTGTATATACAAAACATACATTTTCTACCATGATTCTTCTGATAGAAACTACTTTTTGGCAAAAAGAAACATCAAAGGACATAGAACAATATTCTCAGTTCTGGTTTTTCCCTAGTTTCTTTGCACTTGGATCAGATTCGGTAACGACTACCTTCTGCACGTGTGCGTATCCATGCTATGCAAATATAATGTGTTAGAACCCATCCACACTAAAGTAAAATTACTTAAGGCGTTAGGTTGGTTTGCTGACGCACTGTGTACTGATCCAGACTTCCGACCCACTGCCTTTACGTTCATAGGAGTAGAAAAAGTAAAAGGCAATTGGTGTGAGGTCATTTGTCAGCAGAGACCTGTTACTGTAAATCCCCACTTATCCGTTACTTGCGTTTCTGATCACTGAACAATCAAATCTGTTCACCTGGTTTATGGTGCTGAAATGCTAATGCTGGGATCACAGGTGACTGTCACATGTGCCAATTCCTGACAATCCCCTATTTCGTTGCCTATTTTTATCAGACAGACATGTGTAAAGAACTTAAATTGTTTATACTTCCTTATAATTCGGTGTGAAATATATTTAGCTATGATAATCTCTGAATTTAAATAAAAATGGGTGGTTATTCTTTGTTTAATTTAGTAATACCACAAATGTCACTGTATCATAGTTCTGTGATCACACAGTGTGTCATGCCTTCTAACATTTTGGACCCAAAATCTTTAGTGCCATTGCTACAAATCCCTGACATTTATTCATTTAACTTTCTTGTTGATATGTCTAGAGGTAGGAAGGATAGTAGTATGTTCTTTTTATGTTGCATTTCCCGCATAGAATGAGGGATTTCTGAAAAGGCCGAAAGTTCCTTTTTGGATGTCCCTATTTCGAATACCCCTCCATTTTAGAATTTTTTTTTAAGAATGGGAGAGTATGCCGATCACCCATTCCTTTTTGGAAACACTGCTACCGCTACCGCAGGACCTGAACCCCGAGAGAGGCGCGTAACCTCTCCGTTCTTACTAAGGAATAATATCCCAAACTCAACTCTATGTACAGGCGATGAATCTTTCAGAAAACGAGACTGACAACAATTTTGGTGAATTAAACTTTTACTTTGACTGCAAATAACGATTTTCTCTTTGCATTTTCTTTCAGTAAAGTCATATATACAATATAATACGTTGTTTTCAGTTGCAGAAAATTAGTACTATTTTTATTTTATAACCAAAACTCTTTCCAACATGTTATCCTTTCCCATAAACTAAATATCCTAGATAGAGGGATTAAACTTTTACCTCTGAAATATATTATTGAATTCAATAATACCAATAAAATCTCATTCCCCTCATAGTAGTTAAATAATTCCTAAATTCCTAAAAGAGTTAATAACCCTTTAAATTGGATACCAGAAAGACTTTACATATTTGTTTCTCATCCTAGTACCACCTCTAAGCAAAGTTATATATAAGAACAAAATTATAAAAAATTTTTTTTTTTACACCCAAAATGTAATGTTTAACACTGTGGGCCCGATTCAATTGCCGGCAAAGTTTTCAAAAAGTTTGCGTCTGTAAAAATACGACGCCTTCGCCGGCAATTGACCGATAAAAATTCGCCTATTCAATTATTTTTTTACCGCTGCGCTAAAACAGCAGGCAGCCGTAAAAAAAAGAACCAGAGAAAAAAAAAATATCTCTGTTAACGCCGCAAATCACCTCCTGCTAGCATGAGGTGACCGGCGCTAGTGAGAGACTATTACCCAGTGCCTGAAATTATGTTCTCACGATACTTCAGGCACTGGGTAATAGCCTCAGTAGCGCCCGGCACTTCCTTGCAGCGCTAACAGAGAGATTTTTTTTTTCCTCTAGCAGCTGCTCAGCGGTCCCTGGATGGCAGGGCATGGTGCCTAATGCCCTGCCATCCATGGGCATGCTGATGCTTGTAGTTCTACAAGCATCAGCATGCCCTGTTGGGGCACAACATAGGGCAGCGTTAAAAATCCGCACCTCTCATAGGTGCGGATTTTTATCGTAAAAAAACCGGCGTATTTTTAACGCAAAAAAATAATTGAATAAGAAAAAAAAATATCGCTCGTAAATTTTAAAAAAAATGAGTTAAAAATACGCCGGCGAATGATTTTTCCCTAATTGAATCGGGCCCTGTGAGTTCTTTGCTCATATGATAAGGTGTAAAATGAGATTTTATGTATCTTATCATACATGCAAATGAGAGCCGATTAAAGCCACACCCCTTCATGGCACGAACCACACCCCCTTTCACATACTTGCTTCCCCAGGTGTACCTATTTTCTATTAAAAAATGTTGGAGGGTTTGCAGCTACCAGTCCTGACTATTGTCTAACACACATTATACAAGAGGAATAATATGTTGAACACTGTGTGGTCTGTAGAAACATAATAGATGGAATAACAGATGGTAAACTCAGAAGAATATAATAGACTTTATTGTATCTATTAACATATCAGCTCTGAATCCCAATAACAAAAGCTCAGATGGAATGAAAAAATAGGTTTCATGCAAAGAATTCATAACCTCATTTGTTTGTTTAGTGCTGGTGTGAAGTACTTGACTATTTCAGTAATTAGTTAACTTTTTAAATAATTCATTCATTCAATAATCCAATTAAACAATAACACTAAGGACTAGAGTTACTAAGCTGTGGAAAAGGAAAAGTAGAGATGTTGCCCATAGAAACCAATCAAATTCTAGCTCTCACTTTCCCATTACATACTAGAACGGGTGAGGTAGAATCTGATTGGTTGCTGTGGGTAACATCTCTCAATCTGTTAACCAAGCAGCAACAAATCCTATATGTTTGTAAGTGATACTGTTGATAACTTTCAGCACACAACTATCTGGCCTGGTTACTTTACATCTCCACTATGTAACAGTCCTCATTTGGTTGATTATGTAGACTGTTCATGGGTTTCATGTTTGGATCTTCATCATACAAGTTTCTGCTGGTATTTAATTAAAAGTTAAGGCAGGGTCCTGCAAGTGTTACTTCATACAAGTGAGAGGAGTAGCCTCCATTTGCCCGACCAATAGATAGGATGCCACGGGTATCTGGTGCTGAATCTCTGCTTCTGCTGTGCACGGAGTTCCGAATGGAACAGCAGCCTAGATCCGGACCTACATTTTGATCTGTTTGTATAAATGTTAGTTTGTATCTGTTGTCAATAAAATAGTGTATAATAAACTCGGTGATTTCTTGATTCTGGTAACTGGAGTGAGTAAAAAAACTTAAGCCAGTCTTATATGACATCATACATTTTAGGCCACTCCTCTTTTGCAGCTACACGTGTCACTATAATTTAATGTGTTTTTAAATGTTACTCTTCAATGTATGCCCATATCCACTTGTGTTTAATGTGTGTTGTGTTTTTAAAGAACACTCACTGGACACTAGAATAATCTATACTATGCTTGCTAACAGCATATTGGACAACATTGGATGCATTTTATATACATTTTTACTATTGCCCTAAAAAATCTAAAACACTAATTGATATGTAGATTTAAAATGCCTGCTTTATTCTACATGTTTGTGCTAGGCAGAATGAATGAGTTTTCAGATTTTGGGATGTATACAGGCTGGTGATTATTAAGTCTTCAGTCTTGGGCTGAGCCAAATAGCTGCAGGAAGAATGAAAAGATGTAGATTATATCCAAATAGATGTTGAGTGCTCCAAATATATATTCTTCAGGGCTGAGAGAGTATTGCCGGTTTCCCATCAACATCTGGGTGTCGAATACCAGAAACTGTAAAAATCACAAATTTGTATGAGAAGCTGTGGCACGTTAGCAATCTAGAATATTAGTAGCCGTGTATGATTACAATGGATCGTGTTCACAGATACGATTTTGCGTGGATTTCCGTGCATATATTTAGGAGCAGGTTAACTGCGCATGCGTAGTAACTCTTTCCACGCAACTTCCGTAAGATTTAGGCACAGACTTCTGAATCGCACTTAGGGACATATGTACGCAGGGCCGTACAAGTGAAGTTACGTGAAGTTGGTTGGGGGGAGGCATTTAAATGAGGTTTTGAGGGCGCAGTTAGACATGTACACATGTAAGTACACACATCTAGTTAAGGGTGCCCTATGGAATCTAAGTCCATGCTAGGGTAGTGTTATGGGAGTTGCCCTGCTACGTGCATGCGTATATTTGTGTACTTTAGACACACACATCTCTGAATCCGGTCCATTATCAGTATGTATTGTTGGTTTTCAACTGCCATTTTACCAGCCCTTTACTATAGTATGGTACATAGGCAGTCACACTTACTGATGGACCACTAACACATGGTATATTCAGCAGGTTGGTAGCGTCTACATTGAGTGTTGACCTCAGCTATCTAGCTGTCCATACTATCTCATAGCACTTTTGGAGGATTGAGGTGCTGGTAAAATTTACACATGGCACATGAGAAGCCACCATTTTGTTTGCCTGTGAAGCATGGAATCCGCATCAGCCCTGGATCTTCTGTGCTATGATGGAGGTTTTAATGGGTACATTCTTGCTTAGAATTAGGACTTCCCTACTAACTAGAGCTCCTTGTTTGGATTTTATGCTTATGTTATATTTAGATGTAAGACTTCTGCATTTTATTTTATAGTATATAATAATAATAATTATTATTATTATTATGGATTTTTTCTGTATATTTCTACCATTGGATCATTTGCCATGTATCATTTCTAGCTATGAGTTAGCAGTATTTTTGTGACTGCTTT
Source organism: Limnodynastes dumerilii (assembly GCA_011038615.1). Classification (NCBI taxonomy): domain Eukaryota; kingdom Metazoa; phylum Chordata; class Amphibia; order Anura; family Limnodynastidae; genus Limnodynastes; species Limnodynastes dumerilii. The sequence continues at coordinate 599,392 of WWET01000583.1, forward strand.
CCTTGCCTTTACCATCACGCAAACCACAGCCTATGGGTCTAGCCCAATCCATTTATTTTAATACTTATTTCACTAGCTAATGGTTACTCTCTTTTGTCCCAGCCTCTTATCTACTGTTCCACCATATACTGTATCTCCCTGATTATCTCTTTTCATCTGATTCATGTTTACCGTATACATTTTGCAATTGGCCCAGTTATTCTGTGTGCACAGTTATAAAGATTCACCATAATTTAGGCTAGATCACCTGCTGATTTGAAATGCTAAAAATAATACCTGTGCAAATATTCATCAATCTACATACAAATTAGGATCCACAGCACCCGTGGATTAACTACGTGATGGAAAAGTACTCATTTTATACCGACTAGAAATTGGGTTGATTGGGTTGTTAGGGTCAAAGTACAATGAAAGTATACTTGTATCCATATATATTGACTATATACTAGTTATATATTATTATTATTATTATTATTATATATTATTATTATTACTATTATTATTATTATTATTATTGTTTCTTTATAAGGCGCCCCAAGGTATCCGCAGCACTGTATAAAATATAACAAAATACAGTACAGACATACAGACATACAGCATAGTACATAATAAAATACAATGTAAATATAAAAACATCACAAAAACAATAAAGGGAAGCAAGCACAGACAGCAAGGCAAAATGTGAGTTTGGGGGCAAAGGGGAGAAGGGATATAGGTAAGTTGGAGGGGGATGTAGGGTCCAGATTAGGTTTTTTGAGAATGGAAGAGACAAGAACATGCTTGAAAGAGGAAGGGAAGTTACCAGACAAGATGGAAAAGTTGAAAGGGTGGGCTAGATTGGAGCAGGCATTGGGAGAGAGGTGATCGAGAAGAGGTGAGTGAATGGGGTACACAGGGCAGATTGAGGGTGTTGAGGATATTATTAGGGAGTTAATTTTGTTGCTTGTCATAGGATGGAAAGAAGAAAGCTCATGATTGTTGGGTGGTGGGGGATGAGGAGAGTTGGGGATGGATCGGGGGAAGCAGGGTGGAGGAGATGTCATTTCTGATAGAGATAATTTTGCATGAGAAGTAGGAGGCAAATTTGGAAGCAGAAATAGAGGATTGGATGGAAGGCAGGGGCAGGGAGAGGAGAGTGTTAAAGGTGGCAAAGAGGCGATGGGGGTTGGATGCTTGGAAGATGAGGAAAGGATTAATTTAAAGTGGAGGAAGTCAGCAAGGAGCGAGATTTACCTGAGAGTGCAATTGTCTGAGGGGTTAGAGTGGCGAAGGGAGATTGAGGAATAGGGGCAGGCAGAGTCAAGGGCAGAGGAGAGGGTGGTATTGTAGAGAGAGGCGGCTTGGTTGGATGGTATATTACCATTTATATGCTCTTGAGTTTGTACAGTATAAATAATAATAGTATATGGTTGTATTTTGCCACAGTATACTTGGCGTATAAATATTTTTCAGCATATAGTAAAGCAGTGTTTTTACTTACCATGGTAAACACTATGGCTCCCAGTACTGCATTTATAGCATGAAGCCATGGCACCTACAGAGACATTTAGGATTTGTATAAAAAGAAATTGTACACTTGTAAATTTGTTGTTAAAAGATGCTACTGAATCAGGATGTGGAAAAAGTTACTTAGGAGACTTTTTAGTAAAAATAACAGAAACTGTATAGACGGGGAGTCATGACCATCTCTGATAACAATGCACTGGACCCAGAGTTTAGGGA
>WWET01000583.1:612915-623334 GCA_011038615.1 Limnodynastes dumerilii
GTGGCTGCAGGCACATGATGAAGTACTGGGGGGAGTCTGGAGACACATGATGGTAGTACTGGGGGGGGGGACTGGAGACACATGATAGGCACAAGCAGTGTCAGCAAGAATGGGGACAAAGTAGTATGAGCATGAGGGGACACAGCAAGGTGGTTATTAAGGGGGCAAAGCAATGTTATTCTGAGTTATGAAATCAAAAGGAGAAGGGCACAAGTTTATTTTTTGCAGGGGGGCACCAGACATGCAAGCACTGGCCCTGCAAGTACCTGTGAATCAGGGTCTTCATGTCTACTCCTATTCCTTGGAATATAACAAATGTCTCCATATGCTTTGTTTTATATAGTTCATGGAAAAACAGCTAATTAGTATTGTTAAATTCACAGTATTGATTGCTCAATGCATACTCTAATGTTATCTAAATCCAATTTCATTATTATCATTTGGTTATTTATTTCCAAATATTTATTTAATATTTGTAAAAAATATTTAAAATGTAAAATGCATGCAATTCAAGCACCAACACATAGACATGAACATTAACAGTGGTAGTTTTCTGATTTACACATGGTTATACTAAGCAGAAAGATTCTTACCCGAGGAACAAAGGGAGAAACTGAGCCATCAGGATGTCAACGCAACTTCCTGTAGGCTCAGTTTCTCCCTTTGTTCCTTGGAATAGGAATATAACCATGTGTAAATGAGAAAATTGGAAGGTGCAACCTATAGCATATTGACCTGTGTACCTGTACTGGATCAGATTGAGATGTCACTGTTTTGTATGTATAAAATTGGACAGCACTTCCCACTGGACACTGGTACTGGTACTAGCATTTTTGCCTTTACTTTAGATTTACAATTGCTGTACCTGTATTGGACAACCAAATTATTTACCTTTGTTGATATGCTATAATATACCAATGTAATCAGTGCAATCTTTATGATAAATACATTCTAAGAAACCATTTCCCTTTTCTATCATCCCACTACTTTAGGACAACATTTCTTACTCATGTACATCAGCAGTGTGAGGCACAGACTAGGCTATTTAGAATGCTGTCTGGACTGATTGGTATGCAAGGCTTTACTACTGAGAATTGCCTGTATCACTCAAGGAATTCTATAATAACCTACCCCCTTCTGCTGGAGTCCAGTTAGTATATGGTGCTATGGAGGGAGGTGTCTGAAGGAAATTGGCTTTCTTCCCATCTGCTGCTGTGGCTTCCTCGTAGGAAGGTGGTGCGGTGGGGGTGGTGGTACTTGTCTGCATCTCTGTCTTACTTCCTCCATTCTCTGCTGCTTTGTTACTTACAGAAACCTGCAGAAAAACAGTGTTTTAGAATTGACAGAATGTACTACAAAAGAAAAAATATGCACCCGCATAAGCCTGATGGATGTTAATAAAAGAGAAAATCCCTAATCAACCATTTTTCTCAAGATTAATATTCGCAAAACAGATAAAAATAGAGCATCTACTTACAATAAAAAGGGTAGAGACTTCCTATTTATATATTATTTATGTATTTAACATCTTTTTAAATAGCTCCATCATTTTGTTTTGCTTTACAATTTTAACAATCATTATAACAAGACTGGGTAGTAAAAAACTGGGTGGGTGAGAGGGCTCTGCCCACTATCTTCTAGCCAATAACATTGGATATCACATTATGTACAGATATCATTGGAAATCACAGTTGTGTACAGATATCATTTAATATCACATTGTGTACAGATAACATTGGATATCACATTGTGTACAGATAGCATTGGATATCACATTGTGTACAGATAGCATTGGATAGATATCATTGGATATCGCAGTTGTGTACAATTTTGATGAGGAAAGCAGCTCATCCCATGCCCTCCTCATGTGCATTAAAGTACAGTTTACAGAAAGTGTTATATGTGAACATGGTTGCTTCAGTGAAATTTGCTTAATAAATTAACTGAACTGGTTTTAATAATAAACAACTGTATACTGTAATTATAAAAAAAAATAGATATCCTGCAGCACAGGGAACATACATAACAGGCTATAATATAGATGGATTAAGCTGCTCTGAAAAAAGAGGGAAGCTGACATTTTAGCTATTTCTGTATTGTCAGGACAATATTTTACCATAGTTCATGTTATCCTGCATTTACCTGCTCATATTAGTATAACTTTATGTTAAGTAATGCAGTAGAACAACCTTTAGACTTGTCCACTAGCTCTCATAGACAACGCACGTAACATGACTAGGGATGTGCCTATTTGTGTGCAGAGAGCAAACTTACCATTATTTGCCATCAGTATCATATGTCCACCGAGGGGACTTATCCTCTGCTCTGGGTCATTATTGCCAAACAGCTTAGAATATCTCAGAAAGAGTTTACCAATAAATATGACATTTCTCATAAAATAGTAAATCTATATATATAAAAATGGATGTATGTGTTTGTGTATGTGCCAGCATAACTCTGGAATGCCTGGAGCAATTTACACCAAACTTGGTACACATATGATTTATAATCTGGAAAAAAATACTGTGGGGTAAGACACCCCTAGCACCCCTAGGGGTGGGTGTAGAAGGGGGTTACATGTAAAAATAATGGAAAACGACCAATATTAGTGTCACAATCCATAGTTTTCGGGGTCACTGAGATCAATAGTGACACTCCAATGCCGTTTAAGCCCAAGTTCAGCCCCCATCAGCATGGGGGGTGAGAAGGGGTGAAAAATAAAATTTCCAAAATGACCGACATTACTGCCAAATCCATAGTTTTCAGGGTCCCGATTACATTTAAGCCCAAGTTATTGTCAAAGCTGTTTAGCATTTTCGAAAAGTTGACAGCTGCATCCAGCTCATTGAATTAATAACTTGAAGATTTAAACCTGGGCAACGCTGGGCACTTCTGCTAGTTAGACTATAAATAGGAACTCTGGTTACAAGTTTATCCATCACTGGCACAATATCAGGTTGTCAGGTGAGAGTTCTGCATCACAGCTCAGCTTTCCTTACACAGAACAGCTCACACCACAACGAGAGCTGGAGAAAATGATCCAGGGAGAGCATGAACAGAGGCAAGAAAACGAGTGATGGTGTCAGGCCTTCTTTAAACCCTCATGTAGGGCCGGATCCAGAATTAATAGCAGACACCATACGTTAGCTTCCACAATGGATTCTAACATAAAGCATTTTTTATACATATATGGACCTTCTGCATGCAGAGTTCCACCTTTAGTCTCCTCACACAGAAGGCCACATACAGAATGCTGCATTGTAGGTAAGAGCTTGGGCAATCCTTTACTGTACAATTAGCATTCCAGCCCCCACTCACCTTGAGTTCCTCGAACACATGATGAGTGGGGCCGCCCCACCGACAGAGACTGATTTCAGCATGGGAACACGGCATTGGTTGGCTGCATTCCACTGCTGAAGTCCATGTGTTGCGCAGGCACAGTATGTACACAGGTCGACTTATGCGTGCTGCTTGCATAAGCCGACTCGCGTCATGAAGTCTGGATCCAGTCCGTAAGCTCCTGTACTGGGTATCAGAAACTGCTACAGCATCAGGTTCAGGGATTATAGAAACCAATGGAAAGGTGTAATAGTTATAGAATGATTAGAATGATGAGACATTATAATTGGCCTGTGCATTGCCCCTTTGTTACTAGTAGCAAAACTTATACACAACATTATAACAGGCAATTTCAGAGGGTTGCAGCAGATTTTACTATTGAAATTGAGCTATGCAGAATTCTGACAGCTGTAACAGCAATAATCATTGATAACAATTCTTCTCAACTATAGCATGTGGGAACTTGGGGTAGAAAGGCACATGGCACTTATACTCACTAAGCAATAAGCACTAAGGTATAAGTTTACAGTCCAAGTTTAAAAAAAAAGTGGGTTAAATGTTTATAACATTACTTGGGAATATTGCACCTGATAGATAGATAGACAGATAGAAAGATAGATAGATAGATAGATAGATAGACAGACAGACAGACAGACAGACAGACAGACAGACAGACAGACAGACAGACAGATAGAGTTCTGTTGATCTTACTTCTTTAACAGTCTCACAAACAAACACATGAACAGCAATGATAAGAAATACTTCTCTCCCATTCTAAGCTTCTTGCTGTGGCAGCAATGTTTAGTGCGTCTGATTAAATGGTAATAAATGTTATTCACTCTTTCATCTCTGACCATATCACATACAACACATCACGCTGCATTGAGTGAGTACAGGAATAAAAGGGTTAAAACTAACTGCACTGTTATTGGCTTTCAGGACGAGTGTGCTCCTATTCTGTCTAAGAGACTTAGTTGTGTCTATGACGCAGCTTGGAGGATTCTCATAATTCCTCCTATTGCATTATTTACAGCATATATTGGATCTGGCTCTAGAGTTACAGCTAATGAAAGTGCTCCACTAGGAAAAATATGTATGATCACTTTCTGATTGTACATCTATTACTACTACTTAATATTTAATGCATTTAATATGCAAATGCTTAATGTAATACATTGCATTTGCATGATTAATGGTTGTGCTGCTATGCGCTGCAGCTGTAAATACAATAAATATGTATTTTCCTGCCATGAGATTACACATTAAAGGGCACAATGTTTACCTTTCCCTGGGTCATGATGATGCTCTGGATTACTCGGCTGTATGTCACTCAGCTCTGGAGAAACTGCATTGATGCCTCACATTCTAGTAATATCCAGCAGCCTGCAGGACTGTACCATTCCTACACAATCCAGGAGGGGGAGCAGTTAGTAATCACATGTTTAGCAATTGCTAGAACTGACTGTGGGTAGAAATAATAGAGGAATAATATGTGTGAAATAATATATATGAGATTCAGTAACAGAAAATGCAATAATAACTTGTATTACACTTTATATTATACATATGGGAAGCAGAGCATTAGATAACTTGTCTGTAATCTTAGTAAGGCATTATTATAGTTTAATTAAGCAAAGACACAGATCATTGGAAACAATGGTATATATTAATCTAATCTTCTTGCATGTAAGGATATCGGACCGGATCCAGAATTAAGTACATCAGGTCAAGTGTCTTGCGTAAGTCCCCTAACAAGTAACATCAGTGCATGCATGCAAGGCCGCCGTCATCAAATTCGGGGCCCAGGACCCAGCTACTAGGCCCCGCCCCTAGGGGACATCATTGAAGAAGGTAAAAAAAATAAATAAAACCAGAATGGAAGTTGCTCAATCAATTTATTAGGTATATGTTAAACAGGTGCGTGAAAGGCAGGGGTTAATCTGCTAGCCACAGAAACAAAGGAAAAAATTGCCCCAGCACACTGCCATAAACCAGTAACAAACTCTACTGTTCTATCTGTAAAATAAAACACAGAAATGTTCGTTACGCATATTTGATCAAATATGGGATAAGCCACCAGCCACCGTCAAGGCCTTTCTGTATATGGTGGTCCTAACTCTAAAATTGAGAGTCCCAATGTTGGGTCCCATATATATGTTTATAAATTGAGAGCCAACTTACCTAGGAGACACCCTTTAAAGTCTCAAAATGGCTGCTGTGAAACAGCTCTCCCTCTCAGCAACTGCTCCCAGACATGCCCACAAACAGAATAAAAGCAGAATGGAAGTTGCTCAATCAATTTATAGATATATGTTAAACAGGTGCGTGAAAGGCAGGGGTTAATCTGCTTGCCACAGAAACAAAAGGAAAAACTAGCCCCAGCACACTGCCATAAACCAGTAACAAACTCTACTGTTCTATCTGTAAAATAAAAACACAGAAATTGAAGAAGTTCCCTACGCATTGGCTGGCTACTGAATTGCGCTGAGCTGCAAGTATCGGCGGTAGGACACCACCGATACCTGCTGCTACAGAGCTAGGTAAGTACCGATGGGCCCCCATCAGGTCCGAGCCGGTTGTCCCCCCCTTGATGGGGGCCCTGCAAGCGCGTGCCAGATGTTACGCAAACGTAACATCTAATGTACAGAACTCCAAACTCCGTAACAGAAAATGAAGATAAATAAAAGCTTCAGTGTTTAAAACAGTGGTACGCCACCAGTCGTACGCCTAGGGGCAATGCAGTATGTTCAGGTAGTATGTGTAGAAGGGTCCTAGGGTATTCCCATCTTGTCCCCATTCAGCTGCTCCCAGTAAGACTAAGGGGCATATTTAATAAGCATTTCTAACTAAAACTCAGACACAAATTTACAATCAACTGCAGGATGTCCACAGATCCCTCCTTGCTAGATACCCAGCCCTCCCCAGACTACTTACTTGTATTAGTTTGATTAAATTAATGTAGTGAGTATTTACATATACACATATGCATGCTCTTTATACACAAATTCATTAAGCCAACATACTAAATAACCAGCATAGGTACCACAATATTAAAGTTATTTCCAGTAAAAATTCTCCTAACGGCTTTACATGGGCTCTCCTGGTTTCTATGTCATGTGATTAAAGCACATCCAATCAGAAAAGGTGAAGGCGGAGACACGTGACTGGCCTTCTTCATGGTGTTGTGAAAACTGAACTACCGTTCCCCTTCGCTGGAGTCCCCCACTTTAAGGGACTGGTTTGCAAGAATAGCTTGGTATGTGCCCATAGGAGATCTCTCAACAACTGAACGCTACACAGAATATACAACCAAGCCTGGATTTCCCACTAGGCGTCCTGTACATATGAGCACAAAATATGGGCAGGCTGCTCGTGAGCAATGGTGCCTCTGGATGCCTATGAAAGTGTTCTCCGGGCATCAAGCAGTCAAACTCAATGCAGCTACTTGACAGTTAGTACACTGTATAGTATACTGGAAATGGAATAGTGCAATTGCTTCGTTCTTAATGTGAATGCACTAAAATATCAAAGAATGAATTTAGAAAATAAATTAGGAAAATTGTATTTTTACACAATGCTTTTGTAATGTGTTTAAAGAATTAAAACGTAAGGGTATGAAATAGGTTGTGAAGAGTCAGCCCCCTGGACTTAGACATGACCTGTGTCTGGTCCTATCCGGGTGTGGGTCTCCGCTTAGAATGGCCCTATTTCGATAGGGCCGTTTTCTCTCAGCCAGTTGCGAACTGGCTGGGATTTCGATTGCATATGCCTCGATGAGGCATAGCAATCAATCCACAGAACACGAGCTTTTGGTGCTCCGAAAAGGTAAGAGAAAATAGCCCCCCACTCCTTTCCCTAATTCTAACCCTAATCATCCCCTCGCATTACCCTAACCCTAACCTTCCCTTCCCCACAGCCTGACCCTAAACCACCATCTCCCACAGCCTGACCCTAATCTCCCTTCCCTGCAGCCTGACCCTAACCGTCCCTCTCCCTCAGCCTGAACCTAACCCTCCCTCCCCTGCAGTCTGACCCTAACACTCCCTTCCCCGCACCCTGGAGAAGTTACTCACCTTTCCCTGCAGTCTGACGGTAGCGGCGGCAGCGGGATATCGGCGGCGGTGCTATTTCTGATCGGCATACTCACCCATTCTAAAAAGAAAAATTCTAAACTGGGTGGTATTCGAAATAGGGACATCAGAAAAAGAATTTTCGGATGTCCCTATTTCAGAAGTCATAGTTTCAGACCGGAGACTGACAACGCATCTATCTAACAAAACCACTACTGGAAACCCTTAAAAAGATCCATCTCATTAATTTCTCTAAACTCCCCCTCCCACAAACTTTGTCAACAAATTCAGAAACAAACAAAAGACATCAAATACCAGTCAAAGACTAAATTTCAAAGTAATGCTATCACAGTGTCATTGATCTGAGACAGGAAATGCAAAAATGTAAAAAAGTTAAAACTGCTAATAAAATTTTACATACTTAACTGAAAGAAAAGACAAATGGTACAAAATAGGAGGAAGCTTGGTGTGAAAAAATAATAGAACAGGAGAGAAGAGGGCTATAAAGTGGAAAGTGGAAAAATTTTAATGGGTCTGAAACTTTTAAAAAATTTTGAGGATTAAATAATTATGATTTACATAAATCTCAAATGGTCCTATTTTTGGTCTGAAAGGTAAGAACTTTGTACCCCAGTTGTTTAGTGAGGACTCTAGACAATAAGAAGGAAATTGAGAACAAACCCAACCAGACAATGAAAGAAGACACAATGTGGGACACCATGCCAAAGAAACAAGAGGTGGAAGAAAAACAAAACAGAAAAAGAGCAAACAACATAAACTGAGAAGGTAAATGACTTATACATTTTGTTTACACAAAAACAAGGAAACCCATCCTAGTACCAGCAACATGGATTGACGATATGATCGTGCCTATAATGATCAGAGAGATGGACATATGACAACAGAAATTGGGACAGAGATTACTACCTGGAAAACAGAAATAACAGAGAGAGAATAACTCGATTGCATCCAAAATATCAGAACTTATTGACTATGTTCTACAACCTTTAGTAGTCAACACACTAATCTATATAAAGGATACCCTAGATAACATAAAGAAAGTAGAACAAATCCAGTTGAAACATAGAAACATAGAAACATAGAAAGTGACGGCAGATAAGAGCCACATGGCCCATCTAGTCTGCCCATTTGTTTATTGAAAACTATACTGACCCTAGACCCTATTTACCCTCAATTGGGGTTACAATTTAGGATACCCTTATATTTATCCCAAGCATGTTTAAATTGCTCTACTGTATTGGCCTCAACCACCTCAGACGGGAGAATATTCCATTTATCTATCACCCTTTCAGTGAAGTAATTTTTCCGCACATTTCCTTTGAATCTACCGCCCTCCAGTTTATATCCATGCCCTCGTGTTCTATTACACCTTTTCTTTTGAAAAATGGTAATCACCCTTTAAGTAATTTTTCCGCACATTTCCTTTGAATCTACCACCCTCCAGTTTGTATCCATGCCCTCGTGTTCTATTACACCTTTTCTTTTCAAAAATGGTACCCTCCTCTAGCTGGTCACAACCCTTGATGTATTTGAAAGCTGCTATCATGTCCCCCCTCTCCCTTCTCTGCTCCAAGCTATACATGTTTAGTTCCTCTAGCCTTTCTTGGTATGATTTGTTACAAAGGCCATGGACCATTTTAGTTGCTCTTCTTTGCAAAGTCTCTAATGTATTTGTCTTTCTGGAGATATGGCCTCCAGAACTGAACACAGTATTCTAGGTGAGGGCGTACCAATGACTTATAAAGGGGCATCACTACTTCTCTCTTTCTGCTACTAACTCCTCTCCCTATGCAACCAAGCATGACTCCTAGATCCCTTTCCTCCTCGGTAGATTCTAATGTAATGCCATTAGGAAAATATTGAGCCTTTGGGTTTTTGTGCCCCAAGTGCATGAAGAGAAGGCGATAGACGAGCTGTGATAGCCGAATTCCCGGGTTCGGCCCTCAAACGCAATCTCGTTGTCGGGTCCCTGGCAATGACGTCAAAACTGGTCGGCTCTGACTAACACATTTCTGGCTCCACTCAGCCCTTTTTCAAAGTCATTGACCAGCATACCATACAAATCTCTTTTATCAGTCGGTATGGAAGACTCTGATTGGTCAGGTTTCCCACAAATATAATTACAAGGATGCTAATTTAAAAACCTACAGATACTGGCACTCCAAATTTTATATTACGAATAATAAATATGTTGTGTTGTGAAACAATAAAATAAATGTGCAAATTTGAAGCAACGTACATTCACGTAAGGGCCCGCTCCTAATTAACTTGGTAATACTAAATGTTACCATCCGGGCCATACAGTATTGAGAATTCTTCTTTGAAACAATTCCATATAAAATAACATATAAAATAACAGTTAATGTGCAATAATGTGACAATGTGCATTGCTGTGAATGAGATTCATTAAAGGGACCATTACCTTAATAATCAAGTGATATATAATGTAGCCATCCTAGCCATATAGTGTGGAAAAATGTATAATAAAATACTCCGTCTAATGGGAATAAGGGATAATTTTGATCTACTATCTAACTACCTATATGGATATATATCCTCCTACCTAAACCATACAGCTACTTTGATGTGGAAAGGTAATAATTAGGATTCAATGAGAGGTAGTGGTACCCTATTCTCTCCATTTAGGTGGGCCATGATGATTTAATTAGAAAAGAATCCATATGTTTATACCTCCAATAAAATAGCATAAGAGTTCCCCAGAGGTAAGTGAACTTGGCTGGTTGTGGATTGTGAAGGAGTTCTATTACATACAGTCATACCACCCTGTAAGCGTCCGAATCCAGCCGAACTCGGAAGCTAAGCATCGTGGGCCCGATTAGTACCAGGAAGGGGACTCCCTGGGAATACCAGGTACTGTATATTACAATGGACCACTTTTCTACCATTCTAAGTTTATACCAGGGATGTAATAATGAATCTGAATATGCCTTCCAATTTTTTGGATGGCTAATAATTTTTTATAAATTTT
>WWET01000584.1:0-13629 GCA_011038615.1 Limnodynastes dumerilii
AAGCGTTAAAAATACGCCGGCGAAGGATTTTTTAACAATTGAATCGGGCCCTCTGTTGTAGTATTCACCATAAAGGTTGGCAATGTTATTATTTGGATTTTTTTGCAATTTGAGAATGAAACCACCTTACAAAGAAATGACTGTAAACAATTTCAGTATAGAAATATGTGGCTTAATATGGCTAGAATATGGTGAGATCACTAATATAAGTTATATGGCTGACAATTAGTTTACCAAGACTTTGGATTAAAGTAAAGCTGGGCACACACCTATGCAATCATACTTAAGATCCAATGGCTTTTACAATTTCACTGATGATTGTAAGTTCCATGGTGATCCACACACACCTCTCTGAACACTGGTGATTATGGCAGTGAGTTTTGTTCTGGTATGAAAAAATGCAGAGATGAGGCCTATTGTGTTTGTTGTAAATGATTTATCTGTGATATTATAATAATTCTTGTTATTTGCTATACACAGTGGGCTGGATCCAGACTTAAGAAGGAGCATAAAATTAAGAGAGGAAAGTTACACCTGTGCAAAACCATGTTGATTTCAGGGGAGTCAAGTTAATTGTATTCTTTGCATGCAGGGATATATCTTTGAATTGCTTACTGCACACAGATACTGACCAGCTTTACTATCACACTGTTATTTAGACTTGGAATAGGAAACATCACATCTCAACTCTAATACTGTTTGCAACAGATGGAATATAACTCCCATGAAATCAATATGTTTTAGCCTAGGAGTAAATTTCCTCTCTTAGGACTGTATTCTCAGTCCCGTGTTTTTCATTTTATGTGCGTTCTTTTATGTTTAGAGCTACTGCAAATGCGTAGTAGATCTAAATGCAAACGAACGAACGGAAAATGAAAAATACGGGATTGAGAATCCAATCCTTAATTTCAAGCTCCTTCTTAAATTTGGATCCAGCCCAGTGTTAGTAAGTTGAGTAAACATAGAAAACTTTATTAAGTAATTAAATATATTATATTGACATTATAGAAAATTCCAGTAATATTTATAAAAAAAATAACATTTAAACAAATATTCAGAGTACCGGACGTATAACATGCGGTCTTAAAGACCGCATTTATGCAATCTACGTAAGAAAAAAATACGTAGATTACGTTAAAAAAATTACTATGCATGCGCAGTCATAAAAATCGCTAAATATAGGTTGCGATCAAGACGTGCAGCTCTGAACCACGCTCTTCATGGGATGTTTCATGGTTTGGTGACATTCTCATCGCATTCTCATCACAAAATAAAAATATAACATAACTTTTCTCTTTTGTTATTTATTTACTATTGATATTTTGCACCCCATATAAATTAGCACAACTTTGGCAGTATTTTTTTTTTGCTTTTTAGGCTCTTAGACCAATTGCTTAAAATGGTTATGAACAGTATGCACACAGACAAAATCATTAGCCTTTGCTGTGACAGGGGACTTGATATGCTGCTTTGTGACCAAGATATGGGGAAAAAAAAACAACCCTTGTTTTTGATGCTACTTTGTCTTCCTTGCATGTCCTGGATGTGGAAAGTCATTTAGAAATGGTATGTCTTTCTGTTTTTGATAAATCCTGACAGTAGATTGATTACAGTTCATTTTCATCAAGATATTCTTGTGAAGCATGGCTAGAAAAAATGATTTGACTGCAAGCTTCAGATGGCTTTACACGGTCAAACTATTTATAGCAAATACTAAGTGCTAGTGGCTTAACTGTTCAGTTTGTTTTATCTTTATGATATTTAGCATGACAAATATTATAACATAAATTACAAAATTGCATTAAGGCACCAAAAATCTGTTCACGTAACAATATGCAGGACATTTTTGGCACTACTGTGTGATTGAAACAAGCTGTCAAACAAAGGACCAGACTTCCCTTGCTGTTGCCCTTGCAGCTGGATCCAGCCTTCTGTGTGATGAAGGGGAGGTCACTCTCTTCACTGGCACAGTCTTGCAATATGACCCCTACCATGAGTGTCCTCACTTAATGTAAGGATGCATCAGAAGTCTTATTATATTATTTTATAATAATGTTTCAACGTTAAAGTGAGAGTTTCCTGATCCCAGCCATCAGAAAATTCCTTCTTATTATAAGTCTGGATCCAGTCCATAGACACCAATTTGACCAATTACTATCTTCGAGCCGTTTCCTAAACTAAGTCCGACAGGGGACTTACGCAAGTCATTTGAGTAAGTCCCGTCTCGAAACATCTGCGTAAGTACTAACATGCATAACGAAGTTACGTAGGTGAGTACTTTTGCTGAAGGGGCTGACCCTTCAGTTACGATGGCCGTATGCCCGCAATACAGGCGGGGATAGCCATGTAAATGAGGGGGCGGGGCAGGGAAGCTCTGCTATGACTAGGTCTGTGGTCGCATGGCCGCAGACCTAGTCGTAAAAGTTAAGATAGGGATCTGGACCAGATGTGTCCAGATTTCCTACCGACAGCGGGGAGTGCAGGGGGTGTAAACGTAAAGTGTGCGGGGGTTTGGATCTGGCGCTTCCTGCTTAAGAAACCATGCACATATGTTTCTATCAGTTGAGAGGCAAAAGGTTACTCTGACTAATTGACCACTGACTAATTAGCTTCTGACTCTAATTGCCATGTATTCTGGCAGTCATGCTGTCCAATGTATCCATTTGGAAAGATAAAATTGTCAAATATTTCCCTTTGATGCTTTTATTTCTCACCATATGCAGATAAGCATTAATGAGAGCACCTGTGGCTTCAGCAGCTTTACTGTAAATGACATTTGAGAACCAATTTTTCCAGTTTCTTTATAAGCAGTAAGACTTGTGAATACAATCAACACCCTTACATGAGTTATTACCAAGGCTTTGCGCTGTCAGGACTTTGCATCTCATTCCTATGTTGTCCTTTTATTGCTGCTCCACATTGGTTCATATCCGAATTTCTGATTTTGATTTAATTGGCTTGTTGCAAGATTTGAATTGATCTACAAGCACTGGTTTGAGTTATCCAACCGTCCATGCATTTGCTTGTTAAACAATCCATTCACCCAGATGGACTTCTGACAGCACGGGGATACCTACATTTTTTGACAGAGGCGCAAAAATACTTGCGGGAGACTAGATTGGTACCCATTATGGGCGAGCCATGTGCTGCCTTGATCCTAGGCACTGGAGATGTTAACACACATTGCAGCCACTTAGTCTGATCCAACACTGGAATATCCCTGATATTCAGCACTTACACAGAACAGCTGCTTATCCACGTGTTTAATCCAAGAAAGGTTGAATCGCACAGACCTTTTATTTCTCTAAAATAAGAAAAATTAGTTGGTGATCCTATAGTTGGATTATACAAATATAACCTGTACTTAATATCAAGATTTATCGTAACCTCAAATCACAGGTAGTGGGATGTGGTGCTACCAAAACAGCTTAGCATTAATCATGACAACTAACAGAGCAGAGGCTGTGAAGAAAAAAGGACATCTGCTCACGCTGCACTCACAAGAGCATAGGAACCACTTCTATTCCAGCAGATTATCAAAATATATCAAATAATGGTAGAGTCAAATGGAGAGATCCTGACTAACTATGCATATCAGTAATGAGTAGAACAAAGTATACTATTTGGCTATGTCCTCTGTGTAATTGCCCTAAGATCTGTATGAATCAGAATACATTATGATTGGTTAGCTTGGATTTGCAAAAATTCTGTCTAAAAACAAATCCATATTCAAGGTGAAACACACGGACATCAGGAATAATTTGGAAGTCTAGATCTGGATCTTGGGTTTTTAGTTACTTATGAACTCCTGAGTTTGCTTTTCTAGCCTCTTTGATAGGTCTTTTTTAAAAAGAAAATGTGTCTTAAAGGATGTATGTCTAGCACAAAAATTAATTAATAAGTAATATTACACTCTTGCCTTAACACTATATTTTATTCATATTTTTTTCAGTTGAGGAGAACTGTAATTCATTAAAGAACCCTCTCCATTGTATCACATGCTTTTGAGTAACTCTGGTTGACCTACAGAAATCTTAGATGTGAAAATGAGTGAAAATTGTCCACATCTTTTTTTCCACCCAATCCTGCCTGTTAGTAGTTTCTTAGATACACAAATTACTTCATCACTTGTAGGGCAAAATCATCTACATAACGTCTTTTCAATAATTTTAAGAGTTTGTTTTAAATAACAAATCAACTTATTGACCAAATTAACATAATTTTTTGCCATGTGTTTCTACATCACCAACTGTACATCTACACCTAACATCTACATCTAATATCTAATACTCTAGTTACCACACTCTTGATCCTGTACCCTCACAAGTCAGTTGATGCCTATCTTCTGTGCTTATTCCAACCTAAACTACAATCTGTAATCTCTCTTAAGATTGGTATCTTCCCCACTTTATTCAAGCATCCACTGATTATCCCAATTCTGAAAAAATAAAACTCTGAACCAACTCTCAATCAAATTATCGTGCCATTTCCCAGCTCCCCAGCGCCCCACAAAGTTGTTTGAAAGACTTGCCTACACTCTTCTCACTCACTTTCTTTCTTCTAGTTCCTCTCCAGTCAGGCTTTTGTTCTCAACATTCCACCGAGACGGCATTGACCAAGGTGGTCAATGATTTAATCACTGCTAAATCTAAAGGACACTACTCTCTTCTAATTCTCCTGGATCTTTCTGTTGCTTTTGACACTGTTGACCACCCTCTTCTTATACAAATATAGCAATCCCTAGGTATGTAGGACAAAGCTCTTTCCTTCACATCCTACCTCTCAAATCACTGTCAGTGTTCGCTTTTCTTAATCTACCTGTCCTGCATATCCTCACTTGTCTCAAGATATATCCCAGCTCACTCTCTCAGATCATCACAAGATCTACAACTCTCTTCTGCACATCCTAAATGCTCTGATTCCTGGTTACAGGACTTCTCCCAGGCTGCACCCACTCTTTGGAATTACCTCCCTCACCCATTAAGACTATCCTCTACTCTCCAAACTTTCAAGAGCTCTCTTAAAACTCAACTCTTCAGACAAGTTTATTAAATTCTTCAACCTTCTTAAGCTTTATTTACCATATTAAAAACCACTTTGCCTTTCTATTACATTAATAACATAAACCCGCACACTCTCTCTTTCTATTCTATAAATCCCCCATCTCTGTTACTAATACTGCTGAGGTGACTGGATTATACAGAGCACTCATCATTTTTACCAGACAACCTGACTGTGTGATATATAGCTCTTGCCGTTATGTATCAAACCCACTATCCTATAGAGTGTAAGCTTGTAAGCAAGACCCTCTTACCCACCCAGTCTGTCTGTTACTACCCAGTCTTGTTTATAATAATTAAAAATTCCAAAGCTCTACGTAATCTGCTGGCACTATATAAAAACCTGTTAATAAGTGAATAATAAATACTGTGTATTAAATATCAGTATTATAGATTTTTTTTCTTTTATAATGATAATGATATTTTTCATACAAGTTATACTTGTAGCAAAATATGATGAAAACTATTCAGAGAAATATAAATAAGATCATTTTAATCTCAAAAATACATACTCCTCATTGAATGAACTAGTTGCCATGGTTTTTGCAAAATGTTCTTATATGCTAATGCTAGACTTACCTTGTTATGATATTACAAATATTAAACTAAGTAGTTCATTAGGCACTATTGCCATAGGTCATCTAAACTTGAAAGGTTAATGCCATAATCTTTGACCCAAGCAATAGTGTGATTTGCAAACATTCTGACTAGACATTCAAAATATCTGACCTATTAATAATGTTATAATAGAAACTTGTTTGACATTCACTTATATTCTGTGTGGTGTTCACTGGGGAAAATATCTAAAGTTTGAGATGAAACATTAATTATGTCCCATGAGCCTTTGTTTCAAGTGAAATTGGCTCCTCTGAATAAAAAGGTGGAGCTTTAAAGTACTATGTTAGTTTATTATTCATGCCCAGTGAAGTAGGAAACCTACTCAATGTGAATTTCTTAATTCAGCAAAGGAGGGGGGGTTCTTACTTAACTTTGTCTGTGGTTAACAAGGGTTTTGTGTCAAAATACAAGAACGAAAGGGAAATTAATGCACTCTATCTCTTGGATGTGATAAAATATTATTCATTCCTTTTAAATTAGCTGAGGTTTGTAGCACAGTAATTGTTGAAGAGTGTAAGTTGTCAGCAGAAATTTATACATAAAGTTATCCAAAAAGAAATGATTTTTCCCATAGTAAAGCTGAATGGGTCTTTGGGTATATATGTTCTAACATTATAGTTACACCCAGTCACAGCTGTCTCGTTCAAAAATATCTAGGGGCCCAATTCACACTTAAGATTCTTCTGCTTCTTAATTGCGTATCTGGCCGAAATGACCTATGCGCATGCGTAGTAGGTCATTTACGCTATCCAGAGCAAGATACCGGTTTGAAGGCCCCCCAACCAATGAATATATATATATATATACACATATATACACACACACTGTATATATACAGACACACACATATATACATACTGTATATACACACATATATATACTGTATATATAGACACACACACATATATACTGTATATACACACATATATATATACTGTATATACACACACACACATATATACTGTATATATACACGCATATACTGTATATACACACATATATATATACTGTATATACACACACACACATATATACTGTATATATACACGCACACATACTGTATATACACACACTCATATATACTGTATATACACACACATACTGTGTATATATACACACACACACACACACATATACTGTATATATACACACACACACATTTACATACTGTATATACACACACACAAATAGATATATACTGTATATACACACACACATTTATACTGTATATACACACACATATATACTGTATACACACACACACACACATAAATAAATATATACTGTATATACACACACACCCTCCTGTAAAAATAAAAACCCTTGTCTTACCTCCTGATCTCAGATCCACCGCGGCGCACAGGCTGTACTCTGATGAATGGTTGTCACTTTGACTGGGAGGAAGGAGGGGGAGGGAGCGCGGGACTTCTATAACTTAAGGCAGAGCTATTACTGTGCATTCTCTGTGAGTCTGTGCACTCCATGCATAGGCATTAAAAGGGAAAGGGGGCCCTGCATGTCCACAATGTTAATTACACTGGCCGGCAGATTCTGTTAGAATGCAGGGCCCCCTTTCCCTTCTAACGCTTATGCATGAAGTGCACAGAAAGAGAAGCAGCTCGACACCTCCACTTATACCTGAGCTGCTGCTGCGGTCCTGTCACACTGAGCCCTGCCCAGGCATACAGTGCGGGAGACGGGGGTGCGGCACTGGTGTGACGTTATGACATCACCCATTACTGGGAACGGGGCCAAAGCCAGTAATAGTTATATTACTGGCTTGGGCCCGTTAACGGAGGATTCTGCACCCAAATACAGGGCCAGATTTCGGGCCCTAGGCACTCGCGTAGGATGCCTAGCGGGTTATCCGGCCCTGACGCTATCTATGTACCAGGTCGGTATGTAGATAGCGTAGGTGTGGTCTTTAAAGACCGCACGCAGGGATTTCCGTCCATAGAGGCGGCGTTATGCTGCCTCGGGGCGTTTTTAGGCAGAAGTGGGAGGGGAGGTATTTAGATTAGCTGGGGAGGGCGGGACGGAGGCGGGGAGGTGCAATGTCAGTACGGACATTGCACGGACAGATAAGGTAGCCCTATGGCACTCGTAAGTGCCATAAGGTACCTAAAACTGGGGGGCGGGTTTAGCGGCTGAAAGAGTGAGTTAGATGCGGATCTGCCCGAGGAAGATAATTTTCATAAAAACATTTCTATCTCAGATGAGGCAACAATGCTACAGACCTTAGAAGTGAGGGTTGGGGATCAGTAATACCACTTTAACATCACCACCCTGGTAATATCCCTGGTCTTACAACCCAGGTACTGCCATGTCAAACAGATCATCTCAGGGTCACAGACCCTGGAATGATCCCTTTCACACTGTATTGTTGATCTGGGAAATTCTGGGACCTGGGTCTGTGCTGATAGCGTGATGGGATCTTGGCGAGAGATTTCTTTACTATTGTCATAGCAGTAGTTTTTTGTGTGGCAAAAACCCGGATTGCAACTTTCACACTGCACCCCAACCTGGGTCAGACCCGGGAAAGACACACCCGGGACCATTCACATCACACCTCAACTCGGGTAGTTTACCCGGGATTTTGGTGGTGATGTTAATGGGTTAATAAAAAAGATATAATACTGTTAACTATTAACAGTTAACTATTAGCACCCTGATATGGCAATGGCAATAAGTAGATTCAGGCAGCAGAGTTACCACTGAGACCGATACTGCAATGAATTATGGATATCTACTTTATAAAAAGACCATAAGAGATATGCTAAATAGTTTTTTCTGGTTAGTTGTCTAAAAACTATAAACTAAAAACTATAAACTAAAAACTCTAAAAAGGTTCACATGGATCCATGTTATGAATTCAATATTCTTTGCTGCCATGGGAACAATCAAGCTTTACTTATTACTGTATTTTCCTCTTGTTTAAAAGTTTGGGAGAGCTCAATCACTGCTTAATTACAGTGGACTGGATCCGAGTGTAAAAATAAGATGAAAACATGCAGAAATTTACACCTGGGCAAAAACATGTGAAACTACAGGGGAAGTGTTGAGAGGTGATGTTTACTACCCCAATTCCAAATAACATGATAAAAGTAAAGCTGGTCAGTAAACAAAAGCAACGTGTTCTTCTTGCATGCAGAAATTTAAATTCGGTTGGCTCCTTCTAAAACTGATTTTCTATTATTTTCAAAGTATGAATCTGGTTCATTACTGTGACTTATGTAAAATAGGAGTATATTATGCTCAATACAACAGTTTGTGCTCAAGTCTAAAAAAATCTTAGAAGTGTGGCAACAATTAGTGTTGATTTCGATACAATTATCTTACACTCTTGCACAATAGTTTATATAATTTATGGCAGGGTGACAAGATGTTTTCAGAGACTAATTTTATGATAGCACCAACATGCATGGCATTCTTTGCATGTGCTAATTAGCATAAATTAACAGTTACTAATTTGTGGGGATTTTGATAGATGGGTCTTATACTCTGTTAACTGCTTTTGACAAGATGAAAGATGGATTCTCTCTGCAAGGAGCAGAAGGGATTGCTGAAAAGGAAAATTCTGTGAGCAAGGGCAATTATAGTAATAAGTATCCATGAAATAAACAGCAAGCAGATCACCCAAGCAGAGCCTGCAAACTAATGAAAATATTTCAAAGCCAAACATGCTGTAAATCAGAAACTAAATAATATCGTTCATTACAGGCAGAGTTGTGCTGCATGCAGAGAAAATTGGACGAACTGGGCTGTTGATAGGTGGGACCAGACGTATTTGTACAAAGTGCTGCCATGTGTGGACAAGCAAAGCAATACAAACTCTTTACTTTGGGATTAGTCTGCATTTAATGTTTAAAGACCCCTTGCTGCTATGGTCGCAAAAGCCTTTTCAACTGATCTAAACATATTTTGTGTGACTGATAATGTTTTCTATTTTGAAAGCAATAAGTTCATGTGGGTAAACGGCGATATTCAGGAAACAGATAGAATCAAGACAGTGATACACCTTTAGACCAAAAGCATTGCATAGACATATGTTATATGTTTTTTAAAAATAAAAATAAAATAAATAACACACTTTAGACACAAAAGTATCTTTCTAGTGTAATTATTAATGGTCCTGATTAAACCCTTGGGCCCTGATACAGACATGAAAATAAGAGAGGAAAGTTACACCTGGGCAAAACCATGTTGATTTCAGGGGAGTCAAATTTCATCTGTGGAAAACAGTATTATGGTTTAAAGCATGGTTGCCTACTCTTGCAAATGAATATCAGGGAGATTGTAAGAGCACTATCAAGGTGCTGCACCAAAGGGGTGTGTCCTTTAGCGCCAAAGAGGTGTGTCCTGTGAATAGCTCCACCCATAGGTGTATCTAGCACTGCCAGGAAAACTATTTTACAATAAAAATGTCAGTATTTATTGATTATTAAATTGTCAGTGAATACTTTAATTACTATCTTTATAGAAAAGCTAAAAGTGACACTGCAGCTGATTAACAAGATTCTTTCATTACATCTTGGCCTCCATGAAATTGGTCATCTCCATAGACCTCAATAAATGAAATTACAATCAGGGAGATTACCAAACACTTCAGGGAGATCACCCAATCTTCAGGGAGTCTCCCTGATATTCAGGGAGAGTTGGCAACTATGGTTTAAAGGTGATGTTTTCCAGCCCAAGTCTAAATAACAGTGTAAAAGTGAAGCTAATCCCTATCAGTGTGCAATAACTAAAAGCAAAGTATTCTCCCTGCATGCACAGAGTAAAATTTATTTGATTCCCCCTGAAATCAACATGGTTTTACCCAAGTGTAACGTTCCTCTCTTATTTTCAAACTCTGAATCTGATCCTTTTGCATATGTCAAAGTTATATATGAAAGTAATTATGAAATAATGAATAATCTTATAAGCATTTAAGCTGAGGAAAATGATGCACCATTTTAAAGGAGAAATGCTCTTATCAGGGAGAACTGTCACTGTACATGCACATATTGATGGATTGTCAGTGACTGCCTGTCTTCCAGTACTTTCTCAGTTCAGCTACCTGAACTGCAATGACAACTGAGCTATGGCACTTAAATGAGGTAGTGTTGGTGAGGTCTCTGGATGTGGAATGTAAGAGCTAAATTACTTATACTGTCAGAGAGCTTGCATTTTTGCTATGGTTCCCAAAGGCACCTTTTCGCTGCTATTTTGAATGGAAAGTTCTTTGCTATTACCTTTAGACACTATAATAAAAAATCACATGATAAAACTACATCTCCCAGAAATCAGTATACCACGGTGTTGCCGACTCTCCCGGAATATCTGGGAGACTCACGAAATTCAGGCATTTGTCTCGGTTTCCTGGGAGAGCCGACAAATCTCCCGCATGAGAGGCAGGGGGGCCTCTCATAATAGAAACAATTAGTGTAACTAGGGATAGGTGATACTTGATGACGAGATTTTTGTCATCAAGCCCCGCCCACCCCTGGGACACTATGAATTAAGATAATAGTACCAAAACGGGCGATTTAATGACGCAATTTGCATAATCCCATAAATAAGACTGTTGTCAAACCCCGTAAAGAAATTCTATTTTTCGAATTCTGTAATTTATACTCCTTTATTTAGAATAATTCTATTTTGAATATCTTTGTAAGCAAATAGTGTTTATTTCAATATTTGTTTATATAGAATGTGCTTTAATTATAATTGCTCTTATTTCAAATGTGTCTCTTTTTAGAATAGCTTCATTTAGAATACTTGTCATTTATATTTTTCCGATTTAGATATGTTTTATTTATAATGACAGTAATTTATAAGTTATCACAATGCGATATAGCTGGTTTCAGAAAAATAGTTTAAGAATTGTAGTTTTACTAAGAGTGTACCCTGTTGGTTGTCCTGGTCTGTTTGTTGTACTTAACTCTTAGTGCTACTCCATCTGCACTCCAGTCTTGTGCTGGTAACTTTGGCGAGTGTCTGTTGTTTGTACTGATCTCACTGTGTTCTCCACCTGCGTTCCAGTCTGCCGCTGGTTACTCTTGTGCTGTAGGATCTGCTCTATCCTATCCTAGTACCTCACTACCCCTCTCCAGTCTAGTCCTGGTTCTTCCTGTACCTTCTACTGTGCCTAGTGCTGCTAAGGGTTCTATCCTAGGACTCTGTATTGGTACTGGTTACTGCCTACTGAGGCCGCAACCTGCTGGGTGGCCCAGACTATCCCCACCATTCAGGGGTCCTAGTGAAGACCAGGCCCCAGTTAGACTCCGTTCCCTGGGAAGTGGGACTCCAGTATCATAACAGCGCAGCCCTCACCCACAAGGAAGTCTGGATACTTCCTGCCAATGTATTTGACACACAAAGTGTAAGTCTGGATTCGGTCCTGTAATCTGTACATGAACAGGTGAACTGTCACATTGGGGCAGATCCTGAACTACGCATTTCCGCGAATTTACGTGTGGCGGACACGTAAATTTGCAGATTTGTACGCACTGCGCATGCGCACCGCAGAAAATACGCACATTCACGTAGCGTATTTTCAAACGTATGGAGATTTCACGTATTGCTAACGTAAATACTTACGTGTGGGCGTGCCAAATTTACGTTAGTCAACAATACGTGTGTTTTACGTGAAGTAGGCGGGGGGTGGTATTTAAAGTGTACAGTATGGGCGTGCTAAGATGCGTACGTTCGCGTAGTCTGTACGCCCGTTAGCGGACGTATTCTGTTACGTTAGGAAAAGTTAAGGTAGGGTTTGGGTCGCGTAATTTGTGAAAATACGTCCGTGCAAGGGGTGTGCCGTGGGGAGTGTATTGACCTTACGTGTACGAAAATACGCACCGCTAAAATACGTACGCACACACGTTGTTCTGGATCTACCCCATTGTGTGTATCATTACTAGATTATTTCAGCTATAGTAAGGTCTGTCCATGCGGTAATATCTCTACTGACATTCAATTACATGGATGTCCTTTCAGCCATTAAAGGTGTAGTGCAAAAAGAACACAATCATTAAAATCTATTTTTATTATTCCTAATAACTGCTGGTCTTCCTGTACCCCCCTAGAGGTCTTTCAGTCTCCTATTCAAGCTGCCAGGAATCAGTAAGCTAAGTGAGACAGCTCAAGCAGTGCCAGTCTGATCTGCTGTCACACAAGTGTTCAACTGAAAAGATAAATGAAAGGGGGAGCTCACTAGAACCATAGACAGCATACTTATATAGGATCTCATCCAGAATTTCTGAAAAAGACAAAAAGAGATATACATAAATAACAGAAGTTGTTATTTCACAGTGCAGTAGTGTTTCAATAGTGGGTGCTGCGCACACGGGTCCCAGAGAAAAGGGGCCCCAACTGCTTCTCTGGTAGCCAAGAGTGTGTGTGATAGAGGTAGGGGGAATGTATTAGGGGGTGGTGTGTGTGTGTGTGTGTGTGTGTGTGTGTGTGTGTGAATGAATGTATTATGTGGTGCAATTTGTTTGTGTTAGAGAGAAAGTATTGTGCGTACAAGATGGAGGTAGAGAGAATACATTATGGGATGCACTTTGTGGGCCTCATTTACAAAACGCGATTTGTCTAAAAGCGCATGAGATCGCGTGATATATGCTTAAAAACTCACATCGCGGTATTCACAAAGGTCAATATCGCGTGATATTAAGATCAAATCAAATCGTCTCGCCTTAGATCGCGATCCCAATTTTTTCCAATGTAAAGTATACAAATCACCGTATTCACTAAAGGAGATTTGAAGAAATCTCCTTTAGTGTGATTTTAAATCAACCAAATTCAAAATCGCAGCCAGAGAGCTGCGAGATCCGGCTGAGGTGCCGTCCCGGAGCATCAAAAACACATGTCAACAGAGTTGACATGTGTTTTTGTGTGTCAGAAAATAAGTGCAGCATGGCTGAAATCCTTAGCCATGCTGTCCTGATATAACTACAAGGCTAGGCTC